>CAOKZL010000277.1:697500-794355 GCA_948472985.1 Iguana delicatissima | reverse complement strand
CATTTCCAGTACAATCATCACATGTTCAAGAAAGGAAACTGATGTGTTATACATACAAGTTCCCACCAGTATTGACAAATGTTGCAAATCTTCTGTAGCGCAGCCAAGGGCTAGCGCATCAAGCCATACCGATAACATTCCATCATACAAAGTTTCATTTTCTTTCCTCAATTGCAGAGGAAATTAACTGCTTTTCCCTCACACCCAGAGGTCATTTAGACTGACCCAAAACTGTCTCCACCACAGTAATACAGAAAACGTGCTACCATAAAACTATTAAGGCTTTCTAAATAAACCTTGAAGACCCTCATCTTTTTACACAAGGGTGGTGTTATAAGGGGGAAGGCAGAGCTGTGTGGTAACGACAGGGTGCCTTATCAGACTGGGGAACTGCCACACCAGTCTAGCAGAAATAAGGGTCCGTCACAGTGGGGCATTAGAGCTCTCCAGTCAGGAATTCTAAATATCCCTCCCTAAACTGCAAATAGAGAACCAACATGGTATAGCAGCTTGAGTTGGACTACGACGCTGGAGACCAGGTTCAATTCCCAGCTTGGCCATGAAAACCCACTGGGTGACCTTGGGCAAGTCCCAGGATTCCACAGGATGTTGCCATGACAGTTGAAGTGGAATATAATTGCGTGGTTAAAAAGAGCCCTTGGGGACAATATTGTAGACTAGCACTTCCACAACCTTCATGATATTTTAGGTGTAGCAAGATATGTTAGGTGTTGGTCAGCACAGGTTGGGAAGCAGACAGCCACCTGAGTGACTTATTGGAAGTCAAGCCAGGAGCCTGGGTGTTTGAAAAACACAAGAGGATGTTGCCTGATTCTCAACAAGGGCCCCATTTACACTACACAGTTATAGCGCCGATACCACTTTAATTGCCATGGCAACATCCTCTAGGATGGCACAGTTTGATGAGGCCCAGAACGCTCTGGCTGAGAATTCTAAATGCCTCTCCCTAAACTACAAACCCTAGGATTCCGCAAGATGCTGCCATGACAGCTGAAGTGAAATCACAGTGCTATAAGTGTATAGTATGAAAGGGCCCCACCTCTCTGGTCAGGGAAGATGGAGAGAAACCATCAATGGTCCACCACCAGCAAGCTGAAAGATGATACTTTTAACATCTCCACTGTTCACGGAATCTGCTGCAGTAACCATCTTGCAGTCTCACTGAAACACACAGTCCTTAAGACCAGATTTTGGGACTTGTTTGTTTCTTCATCTCTTAAATTTTTGCACCATCACACCTGATGAAGAGTTCTAGAGTAAACAAAAGCTCACCCCAGCTTTACACCAATTCAGTTTCAGTGGGCTTTAGAAATAAGAAGCAAAGTGACACCTGCATTTTCACAGAATCACAGGGGCTGGAAGAGACAAGAGCAATCTCATTCAACCCTCTGCCAGTACAGAAAATCCACAGCTAAAGCACCCCTGGAATTCTGCCATCCAATGCCTACTTAAAATCTCCAACAGAGGAGAATCTATCACTTTCCAAGGCAGATGCTTCCCCTGACAAACAGCTTTTACTCTTAGGAAATGTTTTGGAACCTAATCTACTTGGAATCTAATATACCTAATGTTTTGGAACCTAATCTACTTTCTTGTAATCTGAAATTATGCTGTAGAGCATTGACTTGGCTCCTATCCTCTTTTTTTTTTTATTTATGTGGAGCACATAACTACCCTGTGTGTGTTTGCTAGGTAGAATATCAACTACTTGAGGGTACTTGTAACTATAACTACAGTCCATATAACTATATATATATATACATATAACTACTCCACATCCATTAGGGCTAGGGGCACAAGACCCCTGCAAAAGTGGAAAAATTGCAAATATCAAAATGTGTATGTGTGTGCGTCTGTGGGAAGGGGGCCAGGGCATGGGGGGAGAATGGGCACCCAGGGTCTCAACCAGGTCAGAGAAAGGAGAAGGAAGGGAAGGTCAGCACGGTGGCCCTATATTTCCATTCTCTCATCCATAACCTTCCTTGCGTGTAGGGCAGCATCAGGAGAGGGTTTGTGGTGCTGAGAAATCAGGCTAGTGGAGGAGGAGGAAGAGGACTAGAGATTTTTTTTTTTTAAGGGGCTGCGCATCCTGATTGGAGCTACCAAGGGAAGGATCTCCTAGAAAAGAAGCACCTGAAGTGGGTGGGCTGGGATTGAAGAAACTTGCAAATAATCCAAACCAGGAAAGTTAAATCCACAAATGTGGGGGGCTGACTGTAGTTACATTCTAGAGGTAATTTTCCCAAGTTCTGCACCCTCATAATGAGGATCACAGGCTAGTACCTCTAAAGCTGACCTGCATGAACAGACAGAGGAAGAAAAGCAGTATCATGACTCCTCCTGCGATAGCAGGGTACAAGAGTGTCTGGTAAGGGGCTTGGCACACCTATAGCTGTGTTGGTGCTGCCCCAGCTGTTCTCACTGAACAATCAGCCGATCATATAAGGCAGGCAGCAAACACTCATCAGATGTTGGAAGCAATGTCTATCATCCACTTTGTGGAAAAGACATCCAAACCAGCTCAGAGCTCTACCCTTTCTGGAAAATTAGGACTGGACTTTTGCCTGTCCCTCTGGTTTTCATGGCTACTGACTGACCCCTTGCCTTCTTGACTCCTGGACTGTTAATTAACCACATGGCTTCTCATCTCTCCCAGTGAATTACGACAGCAAGAACAATTCTTACCATGAAGCACAGCTGTAGCATGGACTTGTTCCCCAGTACCTAGTACTTCACCAAAACGCAACCAGCAGGAGGCAAGGATGGTGTGGTCGATGGCAGAGGCAAGATGGAGGTCAAGGCGACAAGTGGCCTCTTGCAGGTACTGCAGGAAGAAAGTCTCAGCTCGGACAACATACTGTGATGTAAAGTTGTACCGGGGCTGGGTGCCCCGCACCACAGGAGTGCAGTGGGTCTCAAAGTCGTAGAAAGAGTACGTGCAGAAGGTGACAGGCTCTGGATCTCCCAGGAGACGCAGCACCTCACCTGAGAGCACAGCGCCAGAGATGTGCAGCTCAAAGAGGTTCTCTCCGTGCTTCAACTGTGGGACCCTGTTGGGGTCTGCCCCCAAGGATGTATCACCTTCATCTCCTCGAAATGGGACCGCTCTGGTTCCATATGCCACATCCTTCAGCTGCTCTGGAGGGCCGGATAGGAAGACACAGGCAGAGCCATAAACACCCATTCCTCAACACTCTCCACAGCCGCATTCATAGCACAACAGTGTTCCTCCTTGACTAAACAGCTAAAGTTGCACATATAGAACAGCGACCGGAAATAAGAGGAAAAGGCAGCAGGGATGGGGAAATCCATCAAGTTTGCCTTTTCCTGCACTGAAATGCTTGAGACCTCCAGTTCTTTCCCTCCTTGCTTTTGCAGGCAAAAACAAAAACAAGTTGAAATGCAATTGTCCCCTACTTGCACTGAATTAAACGCAACAGGTAGGCATTCCCAGCATGGACAGGAGATTGTACTTGCCTGAAACAGAAGTGTCAGAAATGAGGAAATTTCTCAGAAAAATGAGGTGGCATCCCTAATTCAGCACAAACATAGGGTGAGATCCTACGTGGGACATGTAGCTATGATGTCAAAGCTATGTTGATTCAACTCTCCAGACTCATCTTACAAGCCAAGTAGAGGCACCAACCAAAAGAGTTCTCCAGTCCCAGAGAGCAGGACACTGAAGGACCATGAGTCCAGTCCTCTCCCACCAGCAAGCAGCAGTGCAATGAGCAGTGGCAGAGTTAGGTTAGGAAGAGTTAGGACTAAGGCGATTTCTGCACTACACTGTTATACTGCTATCATTCCACTTCCAATTTCCTGTGGAATTTTGGGGTTTAAGGCCAAAGTGCTCTCTGGCTGAGAATTCTAAATGCCCCTCCCTAAACTGCAAACTGCAGGATTCCACAGGATGTTGAAAGTGAAAGTGTGGAAATGGCCTAAATCCCATTTGTTTCTAGAACGCAAGCTGCTCTAGCAACTGGAGTTGATTCATTAAGTTAAGGTGATTTATCAATATCAGGGTGGGAATCCTAGGCCCCATTTTCAAACTCCTTTTTTTTCTAAAACATTTTTTTCTCTCAGACGTGGCACCTCTAGATTTTTTTCTTTTCTTTTAAACAACAGGAAGCAAATTCTGGTCCATTCACTTGGGGCAACACATTACCTACGTCTGATCTATATGTGGGTCAGAGTTCTATTCAAGTTGCCAGGCAGAGAGAATTCCAGGCCCTGAGATTTCAGGACCCAAATCTGACATCTGAGGACAAACTTCTGTGATTGTCACAAGATGCTACAAGGATAATGTTGTGTGAGGTATCCTCAATGACGGCATTAAGCAGGACATACAGTATTAGGCACCAGTCACAGTTACACAGAGAACATATTCAGCTTCTCCAATTTGGCAGAGACAGTCCTGAATAATCCTCTGTCATCCCACTTTTTCAGCTACTTTTAAATATCCCAATTTCTCTCTCCTCCTCTCACTTTACCCCTTTGTCTTTGGATTACTTCAACTGGTGCAAACTGAGTTCAAAATGCAAAAGTAGTTTGCATTCTATTAATTCAGGAGGAGGGACAGGAGAGGAGGGGTGGAATCTTGCCCTTCTGTGTAGGCCCAGACAAAAGTTAACTGCTGCAGCCTTCAAGTTTGTGTGTTCTTCCTTATGAATAACCTTTGCAGTCTTGACCGTACTCTGATGTTGCTTGACTATGCGCCCTAGTTTTCATCTGTGAAATGTTGGAGGGCATGAGATTATACGACACAATTAAAAAATACAACACACAGCTCAGCTATGTGGAAAATACATAGACACGCTTTTCAAGGCAGTGCTCTCACTCTGAGATTCCCTCCCTTACCCTGAAACCTGCAGGAGAGGGTCCAGGGCCCTGAGACCTGGTCGCCCTACATTCAACAACTGATTCTACAGATCTGCTTCAGTTGGGATTAACCTGAGAGATTCAGGCCTGAGAGAACGACTGTGCCAAAGAGTGTCTCTTTTCCACCAGCTATACCTTCAAGTTGGCGAATGCGGGCGCTTCGTAGGTCCAGCAGCCGGGTCATCTGCTCTTGCTTCTCATCATGGTCTTGCTTCTCTCTGGTGGCCTGCAGCAGCACCCCTTCCAGCTCTGCCTAAACCCCAAAGACAGCATGATACAGTCAACTTTCAGTCACAACAATGACAAATATGAATTGGGACTCAGTTCCATCACCCTCCCAGCTGCTGTCACAGTACAATGCTCAATGGTTCCTTCACAAAGCATTTTGGTTCTGCATACTGTTTTCCCTTAAACCAGTGGTTCTCAACCTGTGGGTCCCCCGATGTTCATGGACTTCAGCTCCCAGAAGCCCCAGCCACTATGGTCAATGCTCAGGGCTTCTGGGAGATGAAGTCCACGAACATCTGGGGACCCACAGGTTGAGAACCACTGCCTTAAACCGAGGGTTCTTAACCCTCTAGTGCCATAGAACCCTTTGGCAGTCTTACAAAGCCTATGCACCCCTTCACAACTACATCCAATTACATTGTTGTAATGGTTTCTTCTTTTCTCATAAAAAGTATATATATAAAAAAAACAATTACATAAGATCCAGATCCAGAACCAAGATCCAGAACCAAGTTAAGGTAATTTTTAGGCAATGATGAGTTTAAACAACATTTCAAGAGATCGACAACAACTGTAATTGCAATATAAAGATATCTTTGATTTCTATTGGAGACAAACTCAGAGGTATTGCTAATACGACCATGGTGTGTAGCCAACATTCATAACTGAAGGAAATGCTAAATTTCAGTTACAGAAGTCAGCAAAAATAAAGTTCTAGTTGGCATTCCTAACCCACGGGTTCTGCAACCACAGATTCAACCAGCCACAGCTTGAAAATAGTTGGGGGGAAAAAACAAAAAGCAAACCTTGATTTTGCCATGGCCTGAGCACTATACCGTAATAAGCACAGGCATACCCGGCTTTAGCCTCCCACCATTTCACTGATCCTCTGACTCTCTCTGGCTATTGTTGGAGTTGTTCACCATTTTATACAAGGGATGCCATATTAGTGTGCCATTGTATATAATGGACCCTGAGCATCCACAAAATTTAATATTCACTAGGGGTCCAGGAACCAAACCACAAGAGATACTGAGGATCCACCGTAATTCTTTTTCCCTATCCAAGTTCATGAACCCCTTGAAAGGTATTCTTGGACCCCCGATTAAAAATCCCTGCCTTAAAACTATGAGAGATGTCTCCTGTGCTGCTGCCTCCTGTACAACCAACTGAATTCCAGCAGGGAAAGACTTTTTCCCAGCCTGAAGAAGAAGTGATAGAGACAGTTAGTATCATTCTTGAAAATGGTAGAAGGTCTGGAAACCATGCCCTGTGAGAAGCAGCTTAGGGAGCTGAGTATGTTTAGCCTGGAAAAGCGAAGGTTAAAAGGTGATGTGACAGCTATGTTTAAATACTTGAAGAGATGTCATATGGAGGACGGAGCAAGACTGTTTCCTGCTTCTCCACAGACTAGGACTTGGAGCAATGGTTTCAAACTTCAGGAGAAACAGGGATTCCATCTAAACATTAGGAAGAACTGCCTGATGGTAAGAGCAGTTAGACAGTGGAATATACTGCCTTGGACGGTGGCGGAGTCTCCTTCTTTGGAGGTTTTTAAACAGAGGTTGGATGGTCATCTGTCAGGAACGCTTTGATGGTATATTTCTGCATAGCAGGGGGTTGGACTCAATGGTCCTCATGGTCACTTCCAACTCTACAGTTCTATGATTCTATGAATATCTACAGGCCCCACAGCCTGTTAAAGCAGAGGAATCTTGCTAGCATAGGACACCCCCCTCTTTGGTTGCTGGATTGTGCTGGACTTGATTTTTTTTCATTTGCCTTTGCAGGAGAAGAAAGGCAGGGCCAAAGTACTTTCAGCAACAGAATTACTGGGGGTGCAAGACAAGGACTGACTGTGCTTCATCTCAAGTGGATCTGAATTTGAAAGCCATTGTGCTTAACCCAGTATATTTCTGTGCCCCCAGAGCAGGGTTGGGGAAGCTGTGGCTTTCCAGATGTTGCTGGATTCCAATTTCCCATCAGCATCAAGCTGCATGACCTATCAGCAAGTTGATGGGAGATGTTGGGTAGTATTTCCCTAAGCTGGTGCCCTCCAGATACACTGGACTAAAACTCCCCTCATGCTCAGCTAATAGGGAATGATGCTGAAGCTGGCCCAACATATCTGGAAGGTGTCAAACTGGGGAATGATTCTGTAGGGATCTGGAATGAGGAGAAGTTTCTTGATTACAGCATTGGTGCTAGCCAATCAGTACTGTGCCCTTTGAACTGAAGTACAAACTTGCAGAATTTGGTTTCCATTGAGCTTGATCCTACAGAGACCATTGCTCATCTGAGAGGAATAGAAAGAATATGGCTCCAGAGTAGCTCTCCATTCAGATAACATTTTATTTGTAAATTCCCTCTGCCTGGGAGTCCTCCAGACCCCTATGTTCCAGCAGCAGGATGGAGATCTCTTTGTTTCACCTGGTAGTCCCGGTTGATGCGGTGTTGCAGAAAGAGCATGTCCCGAGTCTTCTCCAGCTCTAGCACAGTTTCAGCATGAGCAGCCTCTGTCTCATGGAGCTTTCGCTTTAGACTCTGCTGGCTAAACCCTTCTTCCTTCACTGTCTGTATCTCCATTGTTCCTTCTCCCTTCAGGGACACGGTCTTGAGGGAGAGGTATGTGGGGAAATAAGAAGAAAAACAAAATGTGTGGAATTCACCATTTTAAACAGGTTGCAGTCCACCCCCATTATATTTAAATAAAATATCCATTTTCCAAAACCAGAAGAGAAATTCTGGCTGCTACATTGGTTCCATTTTTCCCACCATACACTCACAAAGATGCTACACAAGTTCATTGCACTAAACCTGGTTTCACCCAGAACCTACCTGAATTTGACAGGAATGAGGATTTTCCTGTCGCTTCAGCTCTTCCAAAATGGTTGCCTTCTCCTGTGAGGATTCAGCTTCCTGTGCACGTGCCAGCAGCAGACTCACTTCCTGCTTCAGCTCCTCATTCCGAACTTATGGGAAGAGATAGAAGTTTCCACCAAAGGTGTTTTGGCTAGGACTGATGATCCCCTTACTATGGCTTTGTCCTTCTTAACGCTCATCATACAGCTAACAGTAATTGATTGATTAATTGTCAAGAAGTCAATAACAAACTGTGTGACTAGGGGACAACAAGGACAACTAATCTGGCCACTCTCTGTAAATTCCACCATTTCATTAAAAACCAGTTATTTAATTGATGAATGAACAACTGTTAACCCAACAAATTATATTTCTGCCTTCCCAAGATTAACAGCGAACAAGAAATGCCTCCCTTTTCCCAACTAGCAGCACTGATGGATTTATTTTTAAATGTAATATTCCAAACCCTGTTTTCACCATCATTTGGAATACAGTGAAATTCCTATTAAAATACATGGGATATTTGGGGCTTTGTGTCACTGGCTGTGTTTGTACATCGTGACACGCCATGGTGTGGTTCATTGAAATCTGGTTTGTTGTGATGTGAAAATCTGCCTCTGCTAAAAAGCCATGGATAGCCAGCCACAAACCCCAGTCAGAAGCCATGGGTGTTGTTTTTGGCTTATGAACTCTACCTTGTTTAAATTATGGCTTGTTGTGTTATTTGACCTGACAATTGTGGCTTGTCTTTGACTTGTTTCCACAACTGCCTGCCCTGAAATAGGTGCTAACAAATAACAACGGTAGAGGAACAAACCAGAAATGGAAAAGACGAAGTTTGTTTGGTCATCCACCATGCAATTTGTGGCTTCAGCAACACACCACGGGTAACACAAACTCCTGCTTATTGTGATGTGTAAATGCACCCATTCTTCATTCTCCACAGAAGACCAGCCTTAAGCCAACCTCCTCACCTATTTCCTTTTCTAGCTGCTCTTCAAGGTTTTTCTTCTCTGCAATCGTTGAGCTGAGTTGTTCCTCCAGGCAAGGGGTGTTGTCCTTCTGTGGCACCTCATCCAAGTTACACTGGGCAGCAGTGATGCAGCTAAAGACACACAGAGGAAGAGGGGAGGAAATGATCACTCATATCTTCAAGGTACTGTGTGTAGCAGTTTGATCCCCACTATAAGCACCATGGCTTCATTGTACCAAATCCTAGGGTTTGTAGTGAGGACTATCTAGACTTTTCTTCTAGATCATTTTAAGGCTTTATTCAAGGGAATGCCAAGTTCATCACTAAATGCTGAATCTCAGGATTCCATAGAATGATGCTATAATAATTAAACCATTGTCAGCCTGGTCTAATGGTATGGTGCAGATACATCCTGTCTTATACCTACATCAAAAACCTAAAACAACAAATGGCATCCTTTCAGGGGTTGTAAACTTGAAAAAGACATGAGAGTGGGGAAAAAAAAGAAAAAAGATACCACCTCTCCAGGAGTTTGTCATAATCCATCTTCAGCAAATCTCGTTCTGTCTCCAAGTCCCGGACTCGTTCCTGAAACTAAGAAGGGTATAGATGGAGACCATGGGTAACATAAGCCCTGGCTTATTGAGAAATGTGAATGCACCCACTCTTCATTCTCTTCAGAGGCTCTGTAAACAGCCTCCACCAGCCTTTAGCCAACCCCCTCACCTATTTCCTTTTCTAGCTGCTCTTCAAGGTTTTTTCTTCTCTGCAATCGCTGAGCTGAGTTGTTCTTCCCTGGCAATTAACAATGCAATAGGGTGGTACCGAGGAGGAGGAGAGCTATCGTTGTTTGGGAGTGTGAAAGCTTTGGATTGGCCATGCCTACTATAAATACCTTAACTCTCCATCTCTGTCTGGTCAGCAGAGAAGTGTCATTTGTTTGATGCCTCCGGCAGCAAATTCATGCAGCAGCCCTCGGAGACCTTGGGGAATATGCAGCCTCAGCTATGAATCAGGTAGGTTAGGGGAAGGAAACTTTAACCTCTCCCAATGCTATTGACTTCAACTCCTGGCAGCCCCAGCCATTACAGCCAATGGTAAGGGATTATGGGAATTGTAGCTCAAAACATCTGGTAAACCAAAGGTTTACCTTGAGCGGGCCCTTGCAATGTTTGGAGTATTGTAAAGAAGTCAGAGCAGAAAGAGCAAGTTTTAGGCTGTCTCTCCCAGAATGATGGCCACCAATCGGGAGCTACAGTACCCCAAAGTCAATTTTCTAAGTCTTTGATTAGATAAGAGAGAGATTTAAGGTGTCAACTGTCTATAGGGTGATTCCAGAGGTTCCTTACATCTTTTAGTGTTCCCTGCAAGGGAGAAAGGATTTCCAGCTGACTCTCCAGTGTCGCAACCTTCTGGGTTTCCTCCTTCAGGAGGGTGTTGAGTTCTTCAGCCTGAGCCAACAAGGCCTCACTGGTTGACTTTAATGCTTCTTGGTTCTGTGGAAGTGAGGTTGCGGGGGACAGGAAAGAAAAAGATCATGAGATCTAAAGTTTAGAGTTGCCTGCTAGACCTGAACTTAAATCCCACCAAACAAAACTAAGGAAGTTACCTGCTGGAGCTGAGTCTCATAAGCCTAGGGGGAAAGAAAGCAAAGTGCTGTATTAATGGGATGCAAGATGAGGCACAGAAGGACATTTTTGTCAAGAAAACAAATTTTCTTCTCCACATTTCTAGCGGCTTCTAGTTTCCCAACAGTTTAACTGTGGGCATTTCCGCACTGTACTGTTATAGAGTTATTATTCCACTTTCAACCTCCTATGGAATCCTGAGGTATGCATTTTAGGAAGGGGCATTTGGAATTCTCAGCCAAAGAGCTCTTTGGCCTCAGTAAAGTACAAACCCCAGAATTCCACAACATGTTGAAAGTGGAATAATGGCACAATAATAGCATAGGGCGGAAATGGCCTATGTATGGGAATCTGCAGCATCTCTTTGTTTTGGGTTTCTCAAGACCCCAGTGTGTAGTGTTGTCAGGTTTTCAAAGCAATAAGAGACCATCATAATTCATGACACACACAGGCTGAGCATCAGGAAGTAGCTAATAACAAGTTTGCTTTCCACCTAAACACCAAAGTATTGATTTCAGTCAACCTAGTCATGCATTTCTGTAACAGGAACGTATCACCCACATTCATAAATGACATGAGGCACACATTTCTGTCTTTATGAAGGGTCCGCATCCTAAAATACAAGATTTTGGGGCATTTAATTCAATCCCCTGCTTTTTGACAACTCATTTTTCCATATTCTGCTCTTTCAATTTTTGTAAATTATAGACCTGTACCGTTCATTTGATACAGGGTTTACTCTTTCCTCAGTTCTTCTCCTCTTGCCTTCTTCCTGGAGGGAACATGAGCCAAGCGAGCTTCCATAATTCCCTCATGTTCCCTCCAGGAAGAAGGCAAGAGGAGAAGAACTGAGGAAAGACTGGGTTCCACTTTACAACCAATTTTGCTTTCTGACACTGCTCTGGTTCCTAACCCATCAGATGAGTGGAAGATGCCGGTAAAAGGGAAGTCTTTCCAACCTTCAAATAGGCAACATCCCTTATAATAAGGGACACCTGCCAGCCCTAGAAGGGATAAGCTTTCTGCTCCTCAACTAAGGGACATCCTTTATAATAAGAAACACCTGGAAACTGTAATAGCAAGGCCTAGTAATTGGAGCAAAAACTGTGTCAATCAGGTGTGCATGGTCCATGCGTATGTGCTAGAAAGTTCTGCACTTCGAAGCCTCTGATCAGTCAGTTTGATCCATCTTGCTTGCAATGGGGTTGCGGGGATTTTGGTGTGAAAGTAGTCTTGTCTCTTATTCATCTGCCTTGTGTCTCATTGTCTCAGCTTCTGTCGTGCGTTGTACATTGTACGCATTACGCCTTTGCTCCTTCATTCCTGGACCGTGCCTAACTGAGGACTTAGTGGTATAAGTCATATCCTACAACATTTCACAGATGAAAATTGGAACCCACATGGTCAAGACAGCAAAAGTTATTAACAAGGAAGACCAAACAAGCTAGGAGAGGCTGCGACAGTTTGTTTTTGCCTGAGACTACTGGGAAGGGCAAGACTCCACCCCCTCCTCTCCTCTTCCCCCTGCTGAGTTAATTGAATGCAAACTGCTTTAGCACTCTGAACTCAGTTTGCAGCAATTGGAATAGGCTGAGGACAAAGCAGAAAAGTAGGACTAGGAAAGAAACTGGGACATTTTAAAAGCAACTTAAAAAGTGGGATGACAGAGGATTAATTGGGACTTAGGCTGTCAAATTGGAGAGTACGATTTTTGTCCTTTTGTATTATTCTACAGATTTCCCGGACTGCTGAAAAGACAAATGAATAGGTCCTAGAACAAATCAAGCCTGACCTCTTTCTGGAAGCTGAGATAACTAAACTGAGGCTGTCGTATCATGCCATATCATGAGAAGACCTGACTCACTAGAAAAGACAATAACACTTGGTAAGGCAGAAGGCAGTAGGAGAAGAGGAAGACTGCATGACAGATGGATAGATTCAACCAAGGAAGACATGCCCCTGAATCTGCACGACCTGAGCAGGGTGGTTGATGACAAGTGACTTCGAGGTCTCTCATCCATGGGGACAGTGTAAGTCAAAGTTGACTTGATGGCAGTTGACAACAACAATTATTCCCAAAGAATTATTCTTGATTTCTACAAAGCATAGCTTCCATCCCTTGTAAATAAATCCATGTGCTAAATTTGGTTGTGTATGTATGTTCAGTTTTGGCACTAAATCTAGCTCTTACTTTTTTGCTATAATTCCTTTTTAAGATTTTCCTTGTTAAAGGATCTTTAACCAGAGAGGACCAGAGAGATGATGGCTTAGTCCTTGGCACCTTGATTCTGTTGGCTGTCTTGTAAGATCAGTTTGGGTGTTCACTGACCCAGGATGAGTGGACAATAAATGGGCAGTGTCAGTCCTACATTTCAGGGTTGTTGTTGTTGTTATAAACATAGAGAACATTGCTGAAAGCTCTGGAGATCACATGTGACCCCAGGCTAGCACTTGGCTTACCCCTCACGTAGATCATTGGCACAAAAAGTGTTCAGAATGACAGGGAACAATGGTGATAGAGGGGAAACAGCCTCCCAATGAGCTGGATTACAAGTTCCATCATACTGGAGATGATGAGCGTTGTAGTCGAAACATTCTGGAGGCTGCCAGGTTGAGAAAAGCTGATACAGAGATGCAAGAAGAGTGTGCAGGTAACAAGATCAAAGTAGCAGGACTCACCTCCTGCAAGCCAGTGAACTGGGCTTTGGCTATTGCCAGTTCTGAGTTCTTTGTTTTTAAAAGCTTCTGAAGTCGTATCAGCTCAATGTTGTCCCGGATGGCAGCTCTAGTTGTTCAAAGGAGAAAACAAAACAGATAGATGTATCTGAACACATAGACACCAAACTCACCCTACCATCACTGCCTATTGCGCTAGAAATTATTGTGGGTCTTCATGTTAAAACGAAAACAAAAGAGATACTGCCAAGCAATTCTTGCTAATTTAGATGGATGTGTAGAAATTTGAACTGACATTTTCTAGGTGAGAAAGTAATATTTGCAACACTCCCCCCTTACAAATACCTAAAACCCATCTTTCAGTTTCCCTAGCCTAAAACCTAACTCTGAAAGTATCCTCCACTCGCTTGATCTAAACCAGCTTCACACTGTTTTTCAACTAATTAACTGCGCCATGGAACAAGATATCCTTGGTTGCCACACTTTAATTAGCTTTCTAATTAGGAGATCAGCTTTGACCTCTTTTTTTTTTAAAAAAAAGCATGTGTCATATCTATGGCATTTCCACGTGCTTCTATTAAAAAGGTGTTTATTCCGAAGCAAATATAAATGCGTATCATGCTTACAGACCACATGGTGCAGAGTTTGGAAAAATTATTTTATGGACTGCAACCAACAGTATTCCCTAGTACTCCTGGATTCTGAGAGTTGCAGTGAAAAAGGAACCTTTCCAAACAAATGGGACACAAACCTTACCCCCTAGAGAGAACAAGCACACAAAACTAGCAGAATGGTGCTAAAGTATTCATTAACCTTAAGAGAAATGCAAGCTGGAAAATAGCTGGCTTGTATACAGGCACACCCTGAAAGCAAAAATGCTTGAAATACATGCATTTATTTAAACAGAAAGAAGGACATTATAGTCATGAGTGTGGGAAAAGAAAACATTGGAACCCTGCTCAAATGGCTATCTTACACCTTTGGTGCGGACATAGCATAGGGATGTGTGTTACACACACACAAAGTACAGATATATCACACTCAGAAGTGACATATTATAGTATCCTCTGAAATTTCACAAATATAAACTGGGATGCATGCAGCCAAGCAACATCAGAGGGTGGTCAAGAAAGCCAAAGGTATTAATGAGGAAGAACAGAGAAGCTAGGAAAGTCTGCAGCAGTTTGCTTTTGCCAAAGCCTGTTGGGAAGGGCAAGATTCTACTCACTTTTCTTCTCTCTCTCTTGCTAAGTTAACTTTTGCATGTTGAACTTAGTTTGCAGCAGTTGAAGTAGGGCTGGGGACAAAGGGGGAACGTGGGAGGAAAGAGAGAAACTGGGATATTATACAAGGAGCTGAAAAAATGGGATGACCTCTGTCCCGGCCAAATCAGGATAGGTGGAGGGTATGCATTGCTTCCAGTTTTGACAGAAAATGTGGGGGTTAACGCATTAATGTGGGGGTTAATGCGATGAAAATTGTCCTGCAAAACTATGTATATTTTTTTGAACTGCATCTCCCAGAATTGCTTGGCATATTGGAGGATGCCTTAAAACCCAGCCAGAGATCAACTCCTTCCCACCCCAACATCTTTTTTAATCCATGTGAATATGAATAGAGGGCCCAAAAAAGGGCAATGACTTTAGGCGGAGAAAGAAGATGTACCGACGTTCCTGGAGCTCCAGGTGGCGCTGCTGAGACCGGGTGCTTTCTGGGTCTGTCTCCTTGCCGCGCGTGGAACCCGGCGAGTCCCCGCCCGGGTCCAGTTCCAGCAGCACCAGGCTGCGCTGGCTTCTGAAAAGGAAAGGGAACCAAGGGGAGAAAAAAGGAGTTCGTTTCCAGATCCTACTCCCCGAGGAAAATAAGAAGGGGAGGAGACGGCAATCCTAGAGCCTTTTATTCAAGCAAGCCTTTGGGCATTTCCGCACTACACTCTTATAGCGCGATGATTCCACTTTCAACATCCTCTGGAATCCTGGGGTTTGCAGTTTCGGGAGGGGCCTTTGGAATTCTCCGCTGAGAGAGCTCCTGGGCTTTAGTAAACTGCAAACACGGGAATGCCACAGGATCTTGAAAGTGGAACAATAGCGGTATAACAGCATAGGGCAGAAATGGGCTAAGGTTCTGGAAACTAAGGTTCAAATGCCCACTCAGCTCTGGAAAGCCAGGGGGTGACTCTGGGCAAGTCACACGCTCTCAGCCTCAGAGAGAGGCAAAGGCAAATTCCTTCCAGACAAATCTTGCCAAAAAAACCCTGCGATAGGTTTGCCTTAAGGTTGCCATAAGTCAGAAGCAACTTGTTTTAGGAAAAGGCCTCTCCTGCGCCTAAAGTTGACAGGCGAGGGGGGAATATGCAGAAATATCCCCCACATCCCCTAGAAAGCATTTTTTGGGGAAAATATAATACACAGAGGATCCCTGGCCTTTGGGGCTACATCCAGCCTATGGGCTGCACTTTGCCTACTCTGATTTAAAAGGTGAATTACTACATTTAGAGGCTTCCAAGAAAAGCAGTTCATCCTTTCGAGGGGAGGCAGAAAACGGGGATCCAAGGTGCCTGGAGTTGTTAAGGGTGGCAGAAACAGGCTTGGGGGCCACAGGTGGGCACAAAGTTTCACTTTGCCCAGCCCTGGGCTAGACATCCAGCTGCTTCTTAGCTTCCTGTGATTTGATCCAGCTTCAGTGCAGGACACAGCATTGGCTCCTATAGAGCTTTGGGAGAAAGTTATTTTTTTTTGGACTACAATTACCAGAATTGCCTTGGCAGGGGGGTTCCGAGAGTTCTAGTCCACAAAAGGAAAGCTTTAGGCAGAGATTCTCCTTGTGGAATCTTCTTCGCCAGCACAACTTACACAGTGGGCCAGTGACCCATAAATACTGAGGTGGAGGAGAGGCAGGACACCCAGTTTGTAAAGAGTAGAGGGTCCAAGGGCAAGTCAGACTCACAATCTCTCTGTCTCTGTTTGGGATACCTCCAGAACATGATCCCCATATCTTGGAGGGGCTGTGTGGGTTGGTCTGGCCACCAGCCCTTGAATCCGCATGCCTGTGGAGCAAAAAGAAGAGGAGGACAAGTTGGAGGTTGTATCTTCCAACTCCTGTCTTGTCTGATTAAGGGCTTCCCCAGATCAGCCAAAATCCTTGGGTTTGGTGGGATTTGATACAGGATAAAATAAATGTCATATGCCTGTATCCATCCTCCCAGTTCCTACCACTATATTTTAGGCCAGTGGTTCTTAACCTGAAGCCAGGGGACCCCTGGGGGTCCTCTGAGTCCTCACAGGGGGTCCATGAAGCCCTGATGTTGGACACTACCAGTAGTGGCAGCAACAGGGATGCGGCAGTGGGGTGTGTGTACGGATGCCAAGGGAACAGTTTTAGCACCCATGCCCTGCCCCACTATGCGTCCAAAACTCTGGAGCCCAGGGTTTCCCACTGAGTCACGGAAACCCACTGGGTGACCTCAGGCAAGTCACATTTTCTCAGTCTCAGAGAAAGGCAAAGGCTGCAAATCTTGCCATGAAATTCCCCGTGATAGGTTCACCTTGGGGGTCACCATATGTCAGTTCTCAAAGGGGAGAGACATGATGGCTAAAAAGAACCTTCCCCTGTCAGCAGCACTTAGAATCATAGAATCAGAGAGTGGAAAAGACCACAGGGGCCATCGAGTCCAACCTCCTGCCATGCAGGAACACCCATCAAACACCCAAACAGATGGCCATCCAGCCTCTGCTTAAAAAGCTCCAAAGAAGGACACTCCACCACAATCCAAGGCAGCATCTTCCACTGTCAGACAGCTCCGACCATCAGGAAGTTCCTCCTGAGGTTCAGGTGGAATCTCCTTTCCTGCAGCTTGATTATCCATTGCTCCTTGTCCTAGTCTCTGGTGCAGCGGAAAACAAGCCTACTCCCTCCTTGATATAACATCCCTTCAAATATTTAAACACGGCTTTGTTGACTTGTGCCATCAAGTCACTTCAGACTTATGGCAACCCTAAGGTGAACCTTTCACATGGTTTTTTTGGGCAAGAGGGGTTTGCCTTTGCCTTCCTCTGAGGCTGGGGAATGTGACTTGTCGAAGGTCAGACAGTATCCAACTAATCCTTTTGAATTTACAACCTGGCCATGCTGAGATCATCTGTCTTAGCGTGAGGCTCTGAGTCAGAGTCATTTTCCAGATGGCATTCAGCCATAAGTGTAAGATTTATATTTATTTCATGCCAATGAAACAGTATTTATGGCCAATTAGATTGTTGCACAGATTGGGGGTGTACAGCATGGTAACAACTCCATGGCACACACAAAATCTATCTTCCAGGATTGGTGCCACTGCCCATCCTTTAGCACCTGCCGTCTAAAGTGACAAGCTCATTCTCACTTCAATGCTAGAGCCGGCCCTGAAAATGAGGACGGTTATCCTTACCTTTAGAACCTAAAACCACTACTCTGCCTATCATCTTCCTAGAGATGGACACAACAACCTCCAAAACACCCCTTACCTTTGTGTAGCCTCTCTGGCACTCGTCCTGCAGCAGTATGCACCCGCCGAAGTCCTGTGTTGACCCTGGGAGTGACATAGCTGTATGGGCAATGGCGGCCACAGCTCTGCAGTTGCAGCTGTTGCTTGTAGAAGAGGAGGCGGTTCTTCAGCCCCTCATTGCGCCTCTCCAGCTCCCGAACCCGGTCTTGCATCTCTTCCAAATCTTCCTCCAGGTCCAAATTACGTCCAGAGCCACGGACCCAGCTTCCAGGTCTCCCGTCAAATTGGGCACGCTCATGGCTCATCCTCGAGAGCTTGGTGCCCATCCTGGGGGAGCAAGAACTAAAAAGATCACCCAATCTTGGCTTTCTCAAGAAGAAAAGATATCAATTTTATTTGCAACAAGGACGACCACTGCATCCTGGAATATAGACCAAGAAAGTAACTTTTTTGAATTTAAGACCATTGGCTAGGGTTCTCCTTCAGAGAAGTTTAAGCAGACCAAGGTGGAAAGGATTTGGAGGAGAACAAGGAGGCTGAAGGAACTGAAAGAGGAATCATGTGGACAAAACGGAAGGAGCTTAATATTCACAGACTCTGTCCCCTTTCCATAACAATAAAGCCGTATGTGATTGCTGGTTCTTAGGCTGAAACATCTACTCTTTTGGTTTGTTTGTTCAGCTTGCAGTCTTCTAACACTGTGTTGTAATCCTCCCATTCTGCCACTAGAAGGCATGGTGCTGCACTTGGCTTCAGTCTATATCAGTGGTTCTCAACCTGTGGGTCCCCAGATGTTTTTGGACTTCAGCTCCCAGAAGCCCTGAGCATTGACCATAGTGTCTGGGGCTTCTGGGAGCTGAAGTCCTAAAACATCTGGGGACCCACAGGTTGAGAACCACTGGTCTACATGAAAAGAATGCAGTGTGCACAATGGCGGCATCTGGTGGCAGAATGCAGTATTAGGCCTAACTGAATGACTGTTATCCCACATTTGCACACTCTACCTCAAACCTGACACTTTTAAAAATAGTTATCTCTAAGATATGATATTTATTAAATTAAATAAGGGAGAAAATTATGTCCCACCGTCAAGATGACAACAAGATAATTGACAAAGCCTCTTACAATGAGCAACAATTTTTTTTTTTATCTTTTCATCTCAGATACCTTTTGATCCTGTCTTCTTGCTTTTGGGCAAACTCTTTGAGCAGCAGATTTTCATCATGAAGTCGTAGAAATCCATCCTCCAGCTCTGTGCGGCTCACTCGGGTTATCTGGCGCCGTGTCCTTGCCAGTGAGCCTGCTCCTGGAGATAAGGCAAGATTTTAATCAACCACGGGCAGAATTTGAAAAGTTCCTGGAATCATGGGAGCTAAGCAGGGTCAGCCCTGGCTAGTACTTGGATGGGAGACCTCCAGGAATACCAGACACAGTAGGCTATATTTCAAAGGAAGCAATGACATTCTTCTGATTATTCCTTGTCTGAAAAAATCCTATGAATTTTATGGGATCATCATAAGTCAACAGCTTGAAGGGACATAGACACACACACATTCTACTCTGTTGGTCATCCCTATCTCAATCCACTAAATTCTTAATTTACTGTAGTAAATCCACATTTCAAAATGCTCCTACCTTTTTTTATAGTTGCCTGTGTTAGTTCAAATTCAGTACCTTAATAGTAGAACCAAGAGAAGAACCACTAGCAGTTTACCATTTGTATTCTCAAGGCTAATTTTCTATTCTTGCTGCATGTTCCAGCTACATCAGGCCAGTGTAGTAATGATAATTATATGGTAGGTTTCATATAATGCACGCTGAGAAGCAATGGATTACGTGTCAGGACTGCTTATCACCCACCTTTCATTAAGGATTTCAG
Source organism: Iguana delicatissima (assembly GCA_948472985.1). Lineage (NCBI taxonomy): Eukaryota > Metazoa > Chordata > Lepidosauria > Squamata > Iguanidae > Iguana > Iguana delicatissima. The sequence continues at coordinate 774,730 of CAOKZL010000277.1, read as the reverse complement.
CCCAAGGGATTTTGCAGGGAGGACAGCAGTTGATGACACATCTAGAAAAAATAAGATTAGTTATCAGTGTTGAACATCATCAAGGTACTACAGCATTATAATTCTTTGGCAGATAGAATTAAGAAAGCATTATCTGCTGGAGATTTCTAAGAGTGTAGTCTGCAGACATGTCTCAGAACTCTCTAGCAAAGGAGTCAAAGTCCCTCACTAAACTACAAAATCCAGGATTCTATAGGATCAAGCCATGTCAGTTAAGTTTCAAATTCTGTGCTATGGGTAACCCCAATGTACACTGATATTTTTGGCCTCTGGACATGCCAACAGTTTAGGAAAATTTCAGATCTTACAACTTTAGAGAATCCTTCAGCCAAGTGCCCTTTCCCATCAGAATCAGAACCTTGTATTGCTGACCTTGTATGGCTGCTATCACTGTGGGCTTATGGTTGGTGTCTCGGACTGGCAGATCCCCTGCCGTTTCATCCAGCAGAAGCAAAGACATGTTTAACAAAGAAGGGATGGGCCCTAGAATGAAGACAAAATAGCAAAGTTAGAACAAAGTTGGCATCATCAATTCCCATTCTGATACCCTCTCAAATTTGGGGAACAAACGAGATTTGATTACCCCATTGCTGTGACATATCCTCCAACATTTCACAAATGAAAACTGGAACACGTGCAGCCAAGCAACATTCAAGTGTGGTCAAGATGGCAAAAGTTACTGAGGGAGAACACACAAGCAAAGAGAGGTGCAGAAGTTTGCTTTTGCCTGACCTACTGGGAATGGCAAGATTTCACCCCCTCTCCCTTCCCTCCCTGCTGAATTAACTGAGCAGAAACAACTTTTGCACTTTGTACTCAGTTTGCAGCCACCAAAATTAGCTGAGAACCATGTAGTGTAGAAAGGACTCCAATAAGTCCAAAAATCTGGCTTTATTCATTAGCTGCTACATTTATGTATTAGCCACTGCAGCTACAATATGTTGACTGCAGACCAACTCAATGTGCCTTCTACTATGCCAACCAGTTGAGGAAATTGTCAACATCAGACTATCTGCCTCTTCCCATGCCCTGCCACTCTCACTGTGGTCAGCTGGAAGTTCTCCAAGAGTTGTGGGGGGAAAATTCATTATTTGAATATATATGTCTGTCGACATATATATGGCCATTTCTGCAATACACTGTTATAGTGCTATTATTCCACTTTCAACGTCCTGTGGAATCTTGGGGTTTGCAGTTTAGGGAAGGGCATTTAGAATTCTCAGCCAGAGGGCTCTTTGTCCCCAGTAAACTGCAAACCCCAAAATTCCACAGGATGTTGAAAGTGGAACAATAGCACTATAACAGTGTAGTGCAGAAATAGTCCATGTCTATACTTCTATAAACCTGCCCCCACTTTAAAAAACATTTTTGATCAGTCTACATACAGGTCTATCATTAAGGCCCATAAGACTGGTGCCCACTAGGAACAGAGACTTCTTGGTGGTGACCCCATTGTCCTATGAAATTTCTACCCAGGAGATACACAGCCAGTTTAATCTTTGGCTGCTTTTTTGAAGACATTCAAAACAGTGTTTTGAAAAAAAAAATTGTCTTCTCTGGCTTTTTGATGCTATTTAGCTACTGTTGTTCGATATGTGACAGTGTGTTCTATTGTATTTGGCTTCCCTTTCAAATTTGAGGCAGGCTAGACATTTTCGAACAAATCAGCCGACAATCCCTTACTTCAGTAAAGAGAATAACTCCAGAACTACAAAGGGAGAGAAATGAAAGGGCTGGTGAGCGGATGATGTTTCAGAATATGTGTGCGTGTGTGTATGCATGTGGTGAGTAATCAAGACTGTCCTATGTGATTTTGTTTAAGATCAAAGTCAAAATCTCCCACTCTTTCCCCCAAAACCCGCCAGTCAGAGGCTTTTGAAGCTGGTTGCTGAGAGCAGAATTTACTGTACTTTGTGGAGCTGTTTCCCTCCCACGCCCACTTCTTTAGCTGGTATATATGTACCGGTAACTCTCTCTGCAGCTATCCTCTTTGTCTCTCCCTCCTCCCCCTGCCCCCAAGCCCTTGTACGGCCTGAAGGAACACGTGATCTTCCCAGCTCCACAAAAGCATTAGAGTCAATGCAGATTTTCTTCTCTTTGCTAATCTGCTGCCGTCTGTCAGATCACTCACGGCAAGGGTGTGTGTGCAAACACATAGTTTTAGGGGCATGTCTGCACCCTCTTTTCCTCAACCAGATCTTGGGAACACTATTCTGTTTGGACTTCAATGCCCAGAATCCAGCACCAGCAAAGGGTTGTGGGAGCCCTAGTCCAAAAAGGTAATCTCTCAGTCTCCCTGGCTGAGGCGCCTGTCGATTGATGGAGATTAGCATTAGTTTGCTACTGCTTCATCACTCCTCCTTTGCTTTGTAAGATGTTGGCATACAATGTCCATTTCTGCACTGGACTCTTATACTGCTATTATTCCACTTTCAACATCCTGTGGAATCCCAGGGTTTGCAGTACTGCGAACCCAGGATTCCACAGGATGTTGAAAATGGAATAATAGCACTATAACAGTCCAGTGTGGAAATGGCCAATGAAATAAGAACCAGAGCTGGCCCTCCCATCGGGCTCAGTGAGTGGCAGCATCCAACATGAAATCAAAATCAGGGGTATTATGAAAGGGAATCTCTCAGATGGGCAGCTACATCATTAATTTGTTGCATTTTGACCACACCTTGGGCATGTCCTTTTTTTGGACTATCACTCCCATCATCTTTGATCCATACCCAGTATTTTTTGCTAACCCTGATTTTTATTTATTTACTTACTTTACTTACTGCTGAATTAGTCCCCAATGCTGTTTTAACAAAGGACCAAAATTTCTCAGGCAAATCCTCAGCAGAAGAGGATGCTCTCTCCCCCCAGTAGCTTAACCACAAAGACAGAGTCTGAAGAGGAACTAAGCCAACAATGAGGTACCTTGTTATCTTGGAGCTAACAGAACTCATTCTGTCTTCCCCCTGCATCCTGTCCTCAACACTCCTGCACTTCATGTTGCTATAACATTTAAAACTGGAAGCATGTATTTTTACACACAAGTACATGTATTTTTAAACGAATGGAGACTGGAAGCTTTACATCCCAAGCATGCAAACGCACAAACACACATACATTTTCTTTGCTCCCATAGAGAAAGCTTGTGCAAGCTGCAAAACTCTATCAAAACTTTGTCATGAGATAAGTGTGCATGAGTACCTAAGTAACAATCATTCTTTTTCCAGTCTGGAAAGAGCTGACATATGTATTTATTATTTGGTGTGATATGGCTGTTCCTCATAAAAAGCTGTGCAGGAATAACAATTTATGTAAAATCTAAAATTGTCACTCTTCCATAGAGCGTGCAGCTTCGGGAGGGACGCACAAGGAGCAATGGAGGAAGGGGACACCCGCCTACCCAGCCAGATCAGCCGAATCAACCCTGGCGATCAATGGGGTATCGCAGATGTCGCAGCCAGATCGCCCTCATATCCAAAATTGTCACTCAAAAATGATTGTTTAAATGTGAGGCTACTTCCACACTACACTCTTAGAGTGCTATCATTCCCCTTTTAACATCCTGTGGAATTCTGGGGCTTGTAGTTTCTTGAGGCCAAAGAGCTCTCTGGCTGAAAATTCTAAATGCCGCTCCCTAAACTTCAATCCTCAGGATTCCGGAGGACGTTGAAAGTGGAATAATAGCACTATAAGAGTGTAGTGTGGAAATGGCCTAAGATAATAGAATAGAACCAACCGTATACAACAAAGCCATCCATGGAGAAACAGCCGGCCCCTCCCGAAACTGCAAACCCCAGGATTCCATAGGATGTTGAAAGTGGAATCATAGCGCTATAACAGTCTAGTGTGGAAATGGCTTTAGACAGACAGATCTGCATCAGACAGTAAATTAATGCCAGCTCTATGTTCCGTGATTCAGTACAATTTTAGCTACAAGGGAGTATGTGGTGAGTTTATAAATTAACCATTGTTAATTTGCATTGTTGATAAGGGACCCTGGACAACTCAAAGAGATTTGCATTGTTTATAGGTTATTTACAAAACAGGGAAACAAGCGGTCAATGGCAGTTTCCAAAGCAAGATGGTATTTGTTTGTAACTACCCACAAATGCCATCTTGATTTCTCCTAGACATTGCCAGTCTTTAATCTAATGAAAGAAAATAATCAGACCCACATGATAGACCTGTTCAGACCTCAGAAGTTTCCTGTTAGAAGCTACTTAGCTACAGTTATACTCCAAAGGTCCCAAAGAAATTAAGTTGTTTTAATAGCTACAGTTTTTAATAGCAATCATTTTCTAATTCACCAAAATAATGAAACACAGCTACTTTTTGTTACCTTTTCAGTAAACATCTTGCCTTCACATCAGCACCCACCACAGAGTACAACGCAGGAGGAAAAGCCAGCACTTGGACCATGTAATCTTCCTCCTCTACCACACAGTAGGGCCCTGTCACCGTGACCAAGGAAGTACAGTAATTCAGAACAAGAGTTGTGCCAGTAGAAGGGCCTTGCTGCACTAGACTGTAATAGTGCTATTATCCTACTTTCAACATCCTGTGGGTTCTGGGGCTTGTAGTTTACTGAAGCCAAAGCGCTCTCTAGCTGAGAATTCTCAGTGCTCTTCCCTAAAGTGCAAACTCCAGGATTCCATAGGATGTTGAAAGTGGAATAATAGCACTATAACAGTGTAGTACGGAAAGGCCCTGAGTGAATGGAGTACAAACCACTTTTGTACCTTGCACTAAATTTGCAGCTAATGAAGTAGGCTGAGGAGAAGGAGAGCAAAACTGGTTAAAAAGCAGCCAAGAAGGAGGGATGACAAAGGATTAATCCAGACTGCCCTGCCAAACTGGGACAGTTGCAAGGTGTACATATTTCTCCAGTCCTCATTAATTTATAATTTTCACTACACGCTCCGTATATTGAAATGAAACTGATCCCAGGCTCACCTCACCCTTATATATAGGCCGAGACAGAAAGAAGTCTTTTCCTCCTTTCCAAAATCCTCAGCACGTCGCCCAGCTCCTCTTTTGTTTTGTGTCCCCTTGACGGTTCTGTATTCCGGTTTCTCAGTGAATCATGTTAGATGTGGTCTCTGGAAGGAAAGATGAAATCCTTTTGTAATCCCAGCCTGTGTAAGCTCATTAGTGTGTGAAGAAGGAAAGCCACCTTGGGCCATGAGAGGCTAGACTGATGGATGAGTCAATGGGTGGATAGTTACATGACAACAATTACTTCCTTGCTGGAAGCACTTGGAAAGGCAGGTTTAAAAGTGCAGGTCCCGTTCTGGTGCGCAAAGACTCCGAATCAAGGGTTAGCAGTGAAAAATCCTCAAAGGGAGGAAAATGATCTAGAGGAGCAGCACCCCTGAACTATAGCACTAAAACTGTCTGACACAGAACTCCAAATACCTGAGAATACCACAAGTCCCAGGATCCCATAAGATGGAGCCAGGGCAGTTAAACTGAGATCAAAGTGCTGTTACCTGTACAGAACAGAAACACCCACCGTTTCCCTTTTAACTGTATCCTTTACTTTCTCATTATTCAAAAGTAACCAAAAGAGAGGGTTTTTTTAGCTACATAAAAAAGCAAAACATTTAAAAACCACCGGCTCATAGTTTCAAATATACCCAAAAGGTGAAGCCACATTAACTATAAAAAGAAGAGGAGGAAGAAGAGGAGGAGGAGGAAGAGGAGGAGGAGGAGGAGGAGGAGAAAGAAAATCATCATAATAGTAATAATGCTTAAAGGCCTGGAAACTATGCTCTATGACAGTGGTTCTCAACCTGTGGGTCCCCAGATGTTTTTGGACTTCAGCTCCCAGAAGCCCTGAGCATTGACCATAGTGGCTGGGGCTTCTGGGAGCTGAAGTCCACAAGTATCTGGGGCCCCACAGGTTGAGAACCACTGCTCTATGAGGAGTGCCTTAGGGAGGAGCTGGGTATGTTTATTCTGGAGAAGAGAAGATTAAGAGGTGACATGATAGCCATGATTAAATAGTTGAAGAGATGTCATACGGAACATGGAACAAGCTGGTTTTCTGCTGCTCCAGAGCCTAGGACACTGAGCAATGGTTTCAAACTTCAGGAAAAGAGATTCCATCTAAACAGTAGAAAGAACTCCCTGACAGTAAGAGCTGTTTGACCGTGGAACACACTTCCTTGGAGCCTGGTTGAGTCTCCTTCTTTGGTGGTTTTCAAACATAGTTTGGATGGCTATCTGTCAGGAATGCTTTGATGGGGTATTCTTGCATAGCAAGGGATTGGACTTGATGACCCTTGTGGTCTTTTCCAGCTCTACAATTCTATGCATATTGTTGTTATTATTATTATTATTGGTTCCACAGGAAACAACAGATTAAAATACGGCAACAATCAGACACATAGCACAGTTAAAAGCATGGATACCATTTAAAAACACATAATCAGTAAAAGAGTATAACATGAGTTTAAAAAGCATATGTATTTTTTAAAAAATTCATAATTTAAGAACCACCTGGATAAGCCTTCCAGAAGAGAGGTCTGGCATTGCAGAGAGTGGGACACTGAAAATCATTCATACCTAGAACTCTTCTAATTGCTGTGGTTTTTATTTCTTTGGTCATTTTTGCTTCCCCTTCGCTTTGAGTGCCTAACCTGTATTTCTAAATGTTCAAACTGTAGTTCTAGAATTACAATAGGCCCTCAGTATCCTCTAGACAGAGTTTGGTTTAAGGATGCCCCCAGATACCAAAATTCATGGATGCTCAGATCCCGTTATGTATGATGGTATATATATAAAAATGGCAAAATCAAAGCCTGCTTTTTGGAATTTTTTGTTTTAATATTTTCAAGCCGTGGTTGGTTGAATCTGTGGATGCAGCATCCTTGGATATCAAGGATGGACTTTACTGCAATTCTAGAAATTTGGAGATTGAAGGAAAATTTCATTTGAAGGAGCAGAACTCTTATTTGAGAGGGCAATGCTCACATTTTGCCCCCCTCCCCATTGTTACACCCCTGCTCTGCTCGCCTCCCATATTTTCTGAGACCTGTAGCACCTGTTCTGTGTTGGAGAGAGTCAACTTATGGCTGGAATTATAGCAATATTTGAATTAATTTTCTCCATGCCATGCATAGTATTCCCTACTGTGAATCAAAGCCCAAATCAGGGTGGGCAAAATGTAATCCGCCAGATGTCATTGGGAGCTTCTTCTAACATTCCTTACAATGAGCTCAGGCTAATGGGAGATGCAGTCCAGCACATCTGGAGAGCCACACTTTGCTTAGCTCAGGGCTGAATCCAATTGCTCAACCCAAGCAAAGTAGATACACTGACTCAAGGGAAAGTTGCTAAGTCAATACTGCAGCATGATCCACTGATTATGGGTCTATTCTAGTTGGAACTAACAATAGAATTTGGGTCCAGGCTTTTAGGCACATACTTAGTTCATCTTCCTGAGGTTAGAAGAACAGGTTTGAAAAGAAAGGTATTCCTTTCTGAGAGAGATACAGCTCAACCTGTCTTCTTTGGAAGAAGTTGCAGCAGTGGCAATGGTGGTGGAAGAAGGGTGAGAGACATTCAGCGCTTGTAAAATCCACAGTCCAAACCTCAACCAAGAAGTGGTCTGAGAAAGCACATTTGCTCAGGGAAAAGACCTTTTTCAACTTCCTGTTTTCATTCTCAGCTTCCTGTATCTACTCCTCTATCTTTTTTTCAGAACTCTAGCAAGATTGATGCAGCATTAGACACACACACAAAAAGAAGGTCTTAGAGGAGTAAGAAAAGTTCTAGCAGGCCCTCAGATCTGACATGCATGAGGAAAAGCAGGATGTCTTACCAGAATCATATACAGAAAAATACATATATCTAGAAGACTTGTTTTCTCTAACCTGCTGACAAAGAACATTTCCGCACGACACTCTTATAGCGCAATGATTCCACTTTCAACCTTCTGTGGAATCCTGGGATTTGCAGTTTCAGGAGGGGCCGCCTGGCCCCTCCCGAAACTGCAAACCCCAGGATTCCATAGGAGGTTGAAAGCGGAATCATTCGCTATAGAGTGTCGTGTGGAAATGTTCTTTGAGTCTGGATATGTTTACAGATCTGGTTCATTTTCACACTGCGCAGTGAAAGCACTTTGATACCACTTTAACTTCCATAGCTGCATCCTATAGAAACCTGCAGTCGGTGGGATGCTAATGCTATCTGTCAAAGTATTCTATGTACCTTGCCAAACTACAGATCCCAGAGTTCCATGATGGTTAAAGTTAGTATCAAAGCACAGAAATTATACAATATGAAAGAGATCTGAGAGGGCAGTATTAAAAGCTATTTTCCATATGTGTGCCTGGAGAAAAAAACCCACTGCCCCATTCACAGTACAGAATTACAGCATTATTACATCACTTTAACGGCCATGATTCCATCCAATGGGTTCCTGAAGCTTGTAATTTGGAGAGTTCTCTGGCTGAGAATTGTAAATGCCCCTACAAGTCACTAGCTGTGAAACAGGACACTCCAAAGTAAAGAGGCCAAACCCCCTCTATAATCATAAATGTAATTGCAAACAGTTACACTGCAAAAGGAATGAGGTTTATCGCTTGTTACGTTACAATTGTGACATCATCTAGTTTTGCCCCAGTTGTGGTTGAAAGGAGATTGACCGTTAAATAATGAGTTACAAATAACTTGTTCTATTGTTATTACCGTGTACTAGCCTTACTTTGGAAGATATAAGATATTGTTTTGATATCACAATTCGGCTCCATTTTGCCACCCTCGGCCAAGTGTTTGTGAGGCCCCCGAACAAGCACAGAACTAGGCATGGCCATTAACTGCTGAACATTCCTTTCTCCACCCAGGCAAGCCAGACTCAGCCAGATCTTCACTTTAGGAGACCTCCGTATACAAACACCTCATTAAAGATGCACTCTAATACAAAGGGCCCCCTGCCCCGAGCAGGTAACTTGACGAGCTAAATGCTTCGCCGCCCAGGCAAGCTGCATCTGCATACTGGCCATTCCATTGTCGATTCGGACGTAATTCAATCATGCTAAATTCTGACCTTCGGAGACAATGTCTTGTGCCCAACCCTCATTGTTCTCTCCCAAAGTACAGACTAGCCTATGGTCATATTTTCCTTATAAATAGCCCTAGTTCTGAGACCTTCCTCGGATCGCTCCTGAGTTCCATCCAGTCTTGCTGCCGCTTCATCCGCTGAGCTTTCCCCTCAGTCTCAGTCTGAGACTGCGCAATAACGGACCTCCGCTGTGATCTACCCTGGGCTTCGGACAGGTGTAGTATCACCCAATTCAACAAATTCCTCTCAAAAATTCCTCTATACTGCTATTACCTTTATTTTCTATAGTTACTTGCGTGAGTGTGTTGCATACACTGTTTGCCTGGATTTAATAAAATCACAGTCATTATTTCAACTTTGGTGTGCTTCATGACTTGGCCTGACCCCATAGACATTGGGTTTAAAGATTCCGCTGCGTTGCCCTGCCTCTCGTTTTGCTAACTTGTGCTCTGAGCTAATTTCCCCCCACTAATATTTGAGCATGTTTGGAGTCCCTCACGGACCCCCAGTAAACAGGGTAACACTATTCATAAAGTGACTCCCAAACAGTGGAAACAGACAGCTCCAGTTTCTTACACACAATTAGACTTCACACCTGCTGCAGATGACTGGCCCATTCAAGGAGAAGAAAATGCACACACACACGCACACACACACACACACACACACACACAAAACAAGAATAGTTTGAAAAGATGAAGGTTCCTTTTGTATCAGTGTTGCTTTAGGCAAAAACCACAGCACTAGAACCTATCAGAGTAAACAGTGTGTAAACTCGAGCCGTGAGTAAAAACCCATGGCAGTTTTGTTTCACATGCAATTCACTGCTGCTTTCGCTGCTACTCTCACCTATGTAGAACTTGGTGGTTGGTTATGGTTAATAATAGCAGTAGGAGCCCGAGGTTGTTTGCACATCATTTGTGTGTACGTGTTGGAGGGAGAAAAAAAGATACGGCTGCTGAATGATCACAAAAAGATGTGCCTCAGAAAGATCACAGGCAAATGCAAGCAAGCTGCCGGGAAAGTAAGCTGCTGAGAGAGAGCAATGAGGTAAGTGCTGTCAATTAGATCTAATTAGGAAGCAAAACTTAAAACTGAGTTTAGCAGTCAGAGGATCAACTAAATCAATATCTCTTAGGCTGCTGAAAAACTTTCCTGCAAGCAATCTGCAGCACCTTAATAAAACTGAAAGCCATAAAGTCGGGATTGTCAATGCCCTGTTGTGTTTCTACGTCTGGTTGTGAAAGCTGGACAGTGAAGAAAGTTGATAGGAAGAAAATCAACTCCTTTGTAGTGCTGAAGGAAGAGGGTCTAAGGATACCAAGGACTGCCAAAAAAAAAAAAAAAAGTAGATGGATCCAAGAGAAAATCCAGTCTGAACTCTCTCTGGAAGCCAGAAGGACTGAACTGAGACTTGTACTTCAGACATATCATGGAATTACGTGACACGTTAGAGAAGACAACAATGCTTGGTGAGGTAGAAGGCAGTAGCAAAAGAGGAACACCACATTTCAGGTGGGTAGGCTTGATCAAGGAAGCCATCACCTTGAGTTTGCAAGACCTGAGCAGGGCTGGTGATAACAGGGTGATCTGAAGTTCTCTCATTCTGCTGTTGTGTTGCTTTCAAGTCTTTTCTGACCCTATCACTGAGTTTTCTTGGTGAGATTTGTTCAGAGGTAGTTTGCCTTTGCCTCTCGTTCTAGGTTCATCATAAGTCAAAGTTGACTAGATGGCAATTAACATAACCACAAAATACAGATACAAAGATTAAAAAAAGAGAGAGAGATAGCTAATCTCGCAATCGGTGATAATTGCAGGATTAATCCCACGTCATTTTTGAAGTGGATGGGAATTCAGATCTGTAAAATTTTATGCAAATAAAAGAGGATTCCTATTTTACAACTAGTAAGGAAAACTGTAATCTATTTGTTTTGGGGGGTTTTTTGGTTGCAATTCTACCTGCTCTTACCAGGATGTATTCCCTCATTTTAAAATTAATGTCCCTTACTTCTGAGAAATATGTTTAGAATTGCCCTTTTAGCCATGTAGAGGGTTTCTTGGTTGTGTGGCTGTCAACATGTAGCTGGACTACAACACCCATCATCCTTACCATTGTCTGTGCTGGCTGGTGCTGCTAAAGTGTTGGAGCCCAAAAACCTACAGAGAGCTGTAGGCTCCTTGTCCCCACTGTAGATGCATTCTACAGCTTGAAACTTTTTTTAAAAAGTTAAGAATTTTAAAAGTACAATAGGTATCACAGAAATTACAAAGATTAAAGAAAGAAAATACAAGGAGAAAAGAAAGGAGAAAAATAGAGGAGAAAAAAAAGTTGACTTCTGGTCCTCTTCTTGGTAGCTACACAAGCAGACAAGTATTTGTACCTCTCCTGAAATGTTACTCTTTTGGCCACCATCCTTGGGGTCCCCCAGCTTTGGGGATTTGTATTCCAGTTCTGAACATTGTAATTCAAAATTCAAAACAACCCTATTTTTCCCCAAGTTTTGATGTTTTCTTAAGTAGTTATTCGTAAGCTGCCCCAGCGAACCAGCCCCCGGAATACAGACAATGTCGCAGTGAGATAAGAGTAGAACCATGCTAGCTCCATGGATTGCAGAGATGCAATTGTAAGCTTTGCTTGTTTGTGTAGCTTCCAGTGCAATTTTGTGTGAGGAAAGTCCAAAGGATTCCTGCTTTGGAAATTATCAGACTCATACAGGGGGTGGGTGGGGTGGGGTGAGCGAAGGGTTCAGAGGTCCTGTCCTTACCCTTGTTTTTTTCACACCTATGTTGATTTAATAGATTTGACATCTATTTAATAGAGTTATCTGGAGAGCCAGTGTAGTGTTGTGGTCTGATTGTTGGATGACGACTGTGGAAATCAGGGTTCGCATGCCTGCTTGGCCATTGAAGCCCACTGGGTGACTTTAGGCAAGTCACACTTTCTCAGCCCCAGGGGGAAGGAAAGGCCAACCCCCTTCTGAACAAAGCTTGCCAAGAAAAGCCCATGATAGGTTCACCTTAGGACTGGAAATGAGTTGAAGGCACACAACAAATACAAAAAGTGCACCGCAAAAGGAATGCGTGCGTCCCTCATTAAGACACAGTCATCAAATAGAGTAGTTTTATACCGTTGTCACTAGAAAAACTAGAGGTAACTGGTGAGAAATATCTAATGACTTCCAATTAGTTATTTTCTTTAATAAGAAAGGCATAAGTGCATTGCAGGATATCGGTAACTTTCCACAGGATAACTTCAGAGCTTGGGAAAAGTTCCTTTGTTTGGAGTTCAGCTTCAGAACCAGCCCAATTAGCATGAGGATGCCAGACCAGGAAGTTGCAGTTATTAAAAATAAAAAAGAATAACTTTTCCATGCTCTGCTTAAATTTGTTCCTTCCCTAGTGAAACTGCAACTTTTTATAGCTGTAGCATTGTGGCCTCACTGAATGATGGAGGAGAAATAACACCTTTCTAGGGAAGGCTCCTGCTATACTGTCTTATGCTGCTGAATGAAAAAACAGGAACTGTTTCATGTAAATAGTATCTAAAAGCATATATATAATTGGCCCAAAATTGAAAAAGGAGGTGAATGATGTCACTTTTGCTTTTTGTTTTGGCCATTTTTTTAAATTTTTTTTTTTGCTTTGGGAGGGGGATTCCAGGTATGGGGGGTTAGGGTGGGCAGAATTCACTGCATTTTTCAGCAATTTTGAGATTGAGGATAGGGAGAAAAAAATCACTCCCCCAAAAATACTTTAATTTTTTTTTTTTTTTTAAGGGGACTTTGAGGATTTCAAACGGACTTCAATGGCAGGTCTTTGGGCCACACTTTGCCTTTCCGTGGTGCAACTGTACCTCCTGGTAGTGGCCAGTTGCCCAGAGGCTGTGCCACATCAGCTTTGTGAAGACTGCTGGCACTATGCCACCAAAGCACACAGACCTAAATCCAGTCGCTAGTCCCAACTAGGATGGAGCCTTGGAATCAGTTGGTTTTACCTAAGGCCATTTCAGCACTACACTGTTATAGTGCTATTATTCCACTTTCAACATCCTGTGGAATTCTGGGGTTTGTAGCTTACTGAAGCCGAAGAGCTCTCTGGCTGAGAATTCTAAATGTCCCTCCCTAAACTGCAAACCCCAGGATTCCTCAGGGTGCTGAAAAGTGGAATAATAGCACTATAACAGTATAATGCTGAAATGGCCCAAAGGCCCCTCCCTAAATTGCAAACTCCAGGATTCCATAGGATGTTGAAAGTGGAATAATAGCGCTATAACAGTCTGGTGTAGAAATGGCCCACGTGTGTATTCAGTAGAATCATAGAATCGTAGAGTTGGAAGAGACCCCAGGGGCCATCCAGTCCAACCCCCTGCCATGCAGGGACACCTTCAAAGCAGCCCCAACAGATGGCCATCCAGCCTCTGCTTAAAAACCTCCAAAGAAGGAGACTCCACTACACTCCCAGACAGCAGATTCCACTGTCGGACAGCCCTGACCGTCAGGAAGTTCTTCCTGAGGTTCAGGTGGAATCTCCTTTCCTGCAGCTTGAAGGAAGCCCAGCGTATGCATATGGGCTGGATAAATGTGCCTAAATTAAATGAGGACTGCATCCTTCATTTTATATATTTAATGTACATATATGTGTATGTTTGGTTGCAGGGGGATGACTTATATCACCTATTTCCAAGTCTCAGTGCCTTATGATGCATCTTTTCCCTCAGGTCTAGAGAAACCCTTTTTTAAAACAATATAATTAAAACTGCATTAGAAGAAACAGTAACTTGTCTCTGCTTAAACAAGAGGGAAAAAAAATATTTTTTCTGTTTCCTTCTGCATATGTCTTATTTTTCCATCCATGTCTGGCAGATGATGTCCACGTTCAACGAAGTTTTGCACCCTCTGCCACAGCAATGAGACAATAGGAACTGGGCTGTACCAGAAAACCTCCTGGGGCTCATCTGGAGCAATGAATAATACCACCTTCGTATGCCAGCTGATGCCCTTTAACACCACCAAGTACTTTAAAATCCCTGTGTACTCCATCGTGCTGGCGGCTGGATTGCCCCTGAACTTTTTGGCACTTTGGGCCTTGATCTCTCAGATGAAGAAATCAGTCATCCTCTCAGTTTATATCACGAACTTGGTGTTGGCCAACCTCTTGCAGATCCTGATGCTCCCGTTTTGGATGTACTATAGCTACCAAGACCACCAGTGGGGCTTGGGGAAAGAATTCTGCATCGTGGTCAGCTTAGCATTCCGTACAAACTTCTATGCCAAAAACTGCTTCCTGTGTCTCATTGCCATGGAGCGATATGTTGGCCTAGTTCATCCCCTCCGGTTCCACAAGCTGCAGACTATTAAAGGTGCCGTCAAGGTGAGTGTTGCCACCTGGCTTCTTGTGACAGCTTTGTGTGCCACTGGCATCGGGCTACAGATGAAGAGTCCAAAACTAAGGCAGCGCTATTGTCTAGATGGTTCTGAGCTTAACTATGAGTACGCCCAGTTTAAGGTGAGCATCATAGGTTTATCCTTCTTCATCCCTTGCCTTCTGATGGGGTTCTTCTACTTCAGGGTCTTGTATGAGCTCCGGAAGGTGGCCTCTCTGGAGAAGAGAGTCAAGAGGCAGATCTATGGCTTCATCTCCCTCATCATCACCACCTTCTTCCTCCTCTTCACTCCTTACCATGTGACTTCATCCTACCGATTCTACAGTGAAGTGATACAGAAGAACAGCAACAGCCAGTTCTGTGAATTTGTGAGAAACATTTTCATCTATGAGCACGCGACATTGTGCTTGAGTACTTTGGGCAACATCTTCGACCCCCTTCTTTATATCCTGCTCCTCAAGGACATCCGAGCAGAGCTCAAAGACACACTCAGTTTCAAGTCTCACAGGACAGGATTCTCATCCAAATCAGAAGTGCGAGATATTTCTCAGTGTATTACCTCTGAACAGATGTAACATCTAGTCACCAAACTCATTCACCATCTTCTGGACTTCACTTTGACTTTCAGTTGTATGTGAGACAATCCTGACTCCAGCTCTTGCTAGGATTACCCTGAACCCTCAAAAAAAAAAAAAAAAAAAGCGGGGCTAGGCCTAAAATATTAGGTTTGCGCGTATTACCCGAGTAGTCTACACGATTGCGGGTGAGCTCTGAATCAGCCTGGAAAGGTCCCCGACTTTGGCCAAAGGAACTTCCCTTACCCTCAGGAAACACACAGTCAAGACGACGTCTTACATGAGCAAAGAGAAGGACCCTTTATTGTTAAAAGGAGGTTTTTTTGTAAGTGTGACAATGATCTCACAAAGCATTCCACACATGCACAAGAATAATTACTTTCTCAGGACCATAATTCTGATTCATGGTTGACAATGAAGTAATTTCTGATGAACAATCAACAGTGAACTCTGTATCATACATGGATTTGCCCAGCAGTGAAGAAAAAGAAATATTGTTAGGGAGAGTGCTGAAAACCCGGGTGCTGACTTTGCCAATTAATGTCAGCATAATTTTAAGTAGGACAAGGGACTGACAACAGGAACAAGCTTTAAAATTGACTAGAATTCAAAATGAAGGCATTTTAGTTAAGGAGTTGCAGAGAGACACAGAGAGAGTTCCTTTAGCCTGGACACTTAAGCAGGTGATACCCTCTGTGAATTGAACTGTCCAGGGTGCTGAATCTCTAGCAGCCCTGCAGAGTAGACCAGGGAAAAGCTGGGAAACACTATCAAATTTGTCCGTACTCTTTTACTGTTTACACTCTTGCTGAAGGTGAAGAGATGCACTTGGATTCTAACACGATGATGGACCATACCACATTTATCATGTGTCAGCATTGCTCACAGCATTCAACTGGTATCGATTACTGGTTTTAACCTATCAGTTTTGTTGTCAAATGTGATAGTCCTCAGTTTCTGCTTCCCCTCATTTTCCTACAGTCACCTTTTCCCTACTCACAGTGTTTCATTGCATACCCAACTGGGCAAGGGCAGGCCTGATTACTCCTCTCTTGTCCCACTTTTTCAACTGCTTTTAAAATGTCCCAGTTTCTTTCTCCTCTTCTGACTTCCCCCTTTTGTTCCCAGCCTACTTCAAATGTTGCAAACTGATTTGAGTGTGAAAGCAGTTTACAGAAAAAGGAAACGGCTGCAGACTCCCTTAGCCTGTGTGTTCTCTCTTGTTGGTAGCTTTTCCCATCTTGATTGTAGTCTGATGCCGTTTGGCCACATGCGTCCCAGGCCATTTCCACACCACATTGTTATAGTGCTCTGATTCCACTTTCAACATCCAGTGGAATTCTGGGGCTTGTAGTTTATTGAGGCCAAAGAGCTCTCTGGCTGAAAATTCTAAATGCCTCTCCCAGAACTGCAAATCCCAGGATTCCATAGGATGTTGAAAGTGGAATAATAGCACTATAACAATGTGGTGTGGAAAGGGCCCTCCTCCGTGAAAGGAGGGAGAGTTTTCCATTGTACAGCTATACTTCTAAACCAGGGTGCCCTTTGTGTGGGTGAAATATCCCACTGGAAAATCGCAGAAATCTGCTCCAAAATAAACATTTTAAATAACATTAACAAAATAAACTTGCAGCTGTATTTTATTTCCTCAAACTCTGCACCCTTATATACCATTCAAAATACTGGTTCTTAAAAGAAATAATATAATGTAGTGGGGAAATCGAAAGAAATGGGTCGTTTTCAAATAAACCAATCAGAATGTGGATTCAAGTTTCAGGCCAACGTTGATTGGCTGAGACCTTGTAAAGCTGTTCCCCGCGTTTTGTTTTGTTTTAATGCGGGCTCTGGAATTTATCTGGCTCTATCAGCTGCCCAATGAAGAGCCAAACCTTCGATTACGTCATTCGCCCAGGGCCCATAGGAAATAGCGCTTTGCCCCAAGGGACCCGGATGTACGTCAAGCTTCCTATTTAAAAAAAAGGCTTCTCCACTGATGCTATTGGTTAGTGTTCCTCTCACAGTAGCAGCCTATAATAATGTAGCTGAGGATGACTGAAAGCAATTGAAGCCATTCAAGAGGGGTTATTTAGGAAATGGGCGGGAGAAAAGTAGCGGCGGGTGAAGGAAATCACTGCAGCTAATCATTGTAAGGCATAGCTCTTGAAGTGACATCTCTGTTATCCAATCAGAGATGGGAACATAGTTTACGGCCATAGAGCGACAGCACTCCTAGCCTATTTGCTCCCGAGGCCCGCCTCCCACCTCGCAAATCCCGCCCGGCACTCCTGATTATTTGTACGCATCCGCTTACCTCATCATCGGCATGGCTTTATTGGCTGTCCGTTTGACTGACACAAAAAGTAACCAATGAGATGGACGAAAATGTTAAACCCCTACCAAAGTGAGGGGGCGAAACATGAAAAAGGGGGCGTGGCCGTGCCAGATCCGGCCTGCGCGGCGGAGAGGTAGAGGGCGGCGGGGGCGCCATTTTGTGAACACTTCGGAGCGTGGATGAGGGAAACGTATTTGTGTGAAAAGGGAAAGCTTTATATTCCAAAAGCGGCATCGCGGTGGAGCTGGGGCCTCCTGGTGAGTTTGTTGCCTGGGAGAACAACCGCGAAGGTAGAGGCGATAATAGCGGTGAGGCAGGCGGGGGCTGGAGGATAACGATGGTATTGCCCTTTCTATCCTGCCCCCTCCTTTTCCCCACCACATTGGTATTTCCCTTGTCGGCTTTTTTCGAATCTTCCAATTTCCCTGCGTACTCCCCCCGTTCTGTACAAATGGAACATTCCCTTATGATCCGTCTTAACTTCCTCTGGGAGAGAACATAGTGCGGAGGAGGGGTGGAAAAATAAATGGATATTTCCTCTGAGCGGAAGAGAGAGGGGTTGGCGGCGAATGAGAACGTGATATTAATGGCAGGAAAGCTCCCTCTGCCTTAAAAACAACGAGTCGCCATTGGATTAGGAAGGAAATTAGACTCCCGTTCATTTTCCCCTTCCATGTGCAAAGGAGGCCAGGGCGTTCACACGCCACCCTGTAGTTTAATCCGGATTAGGAGCCTAATGCAGTCTGCAATCCTAGGGAGGCGTATCTGAGCAACCGTGGGATTGGATTGAGTGAGTATGCGGAGGAGGAGGGCTTGTTCCTTATAATGGAGTGCTTGAAGTGCGTGGGGTCTGTGCGGAAATAAGGAGTAGCCCAGGTCCTGCGTGTGTATCACTGTAACGTAGGCCTACTAGGTTGGTGCAGCAGTAAATAAAATGCCCGATGGGACCGTAAAGAATAGCGCATCCTGCATAGATTTGTTTGAAAGGATGCCTCGCTAAAAATTCAGTGCAGCCTGCTGTCAAGTAAGTGGGGATAAGATTGCAGGAGGATGGGCCAGGATCGATTATGCAATAATAAATGTGCCAACCTTTAAAAGTCTCCCTGCACAGCTTTTTCTCCCCCTCCCCTGCGAAAGAAAAGCGAAGGTCTTATGGGCTGTGATCGCACTGGTTCCTTTGTATAGTCTTGGGTGATCTGGTTTTATTGGGCTGGCTTGGCATGCTTAGCAATTTGCAATCCCCCAGGTTTAATTGAGAAGCTTTGGCGTGTCATCTGCTCAGTGGAAAAGCTCCCAAGTTGAGTGCATTTGCCAGCTGGAGATGATTCGGTACAGATGCACTAGGTTAAATTTATGTCTGCTCTTTTGTTTTTAATTTGTGGGGCAAAGAGGAGACTAGAGTTGAGCTTATACTGGCCTCCATTTTGGTAGGTCCTTAAGTAGAACGCTGAAAATACAGTTGTGCTGCTTCTAGAGAGGCCCACTGGGGCCTCCTGAATTGCATTTCGTTCATTAGAACTCACAGCACACCTTCTTTGGAAATTGAATGGCTCTGTGTACTGTGATTTTGGAAGTAACCTGTTTTTTAATGGTTGTTTAAAAAAAGTCACTGTTCCTGCTACAGTGGTTAAGCCATGCTCTTATTGAAATGGTGACATAGAGCTGTAGGTGTGCAGGGTCAGGTGTATCAATTCTGCATTGATTCCTAGTCATGAGTTATGGTGTTGCTCTACTTTAAAACTGCAGATGAGATAGGTGGGTGGGAGAACTGTGTCTACATTGCTGCAGTCAGGGTAATGCCTAGTACCAGTCTAGTGGGTAAACCACAGAACATGAGGGTTAAAGACTGAAGGCCTGAACCCCAGACACCTAGCAGTCCTTGGATGCCAGGAAGCTTACAGCTGTAGGAGCTTATAGTTTTTGAACTTTAAGCAGTTGGTTTCTTTAAAATTCTTTCAAAATTGTATCATTTATCTATGGTGAGGGTAAAATAGACAGAGTCACAGAGGGCTTTGATGGCATCAAGCTTTTGTTGGTTACAGGCTGCAAACCTCTTTGCTCTAATGAAACAGATCATTTGTAAAGTAATGCCACAGGATTTTCCCCAGACTTCAAATTTGATTGCAGGTTCATGCCCGGTAGTATTATCTGCTGAGCCATAGATTTGTGAACACAAATCTTGTAAAAAAAAGTAAGAAGCACAGATGTTTTGTAAGATTGGTTCCCTAACTGCAAACAGCCTCTTCAGTGGTAGTGATTAAATCCTGTTCAGCCTTTGTGTTCTTGAAATGTTGAGTAGTAATACAGCATTGAAACCTCAGGCAATTTCACTTTACTTGAAGATAGCCTCCAAATGTATTTCACATGTGTCATGCCTGTTTGCTTAATTGTTATGCTGATTTTCCCAAGCAGTGTATTTTTTTTAAAAAAGGGTTGCCCTTCCGTTTTCCTCTTTCTTATTTCTTGCCTGTGCTGACCCTTTGAAAGCTATCTTGCGTTCTTTCAGAGCAAACACAGCAGCATAGAAAAGAGCAATGGCCTAGATGCGAATTTATCTTGTGTTTCACCTGTGCAAATAACAGATTTATTAAGGGGGAATATTTATATGGGAGACTGGTTAAAAACAATAAATGTGAATGGTTATCTACAGTAGCTTTCTGGCACTTAAGTGGTGGACAGGAAGGCAACTGCGAACCAGGTGGGGTAGATTTTAATCTAAGGCTCCTTGATAGCATCCATATATGAAAGTAGGGGTGCTTTCGTTTCTGAACGTAGTGCTAAACAAACCAGTGGGAGATGGATGCATGTGTTCTCTTATGGGAGGAGTTGGGGGGGAGCATGATGCATAGGTGCCTCAGTGCTTTCAAAACTCCCTATGAGACTTGTAGCCTTCCTTTCTCCCTCAGTACCATGCATTAGCATCTCTGTATGTGTGTGCATAGTTTTCCTCCTCACCTCCTCATCTTTGCTTCAGGGTGATCTGTGAGCTTCAGTATGGTCCACCTCCTACCCCAAGCTTGCAGGTGCCTGTGACGTCATCCAGCTTGCCTCCTTGGCAACCAGCGGAAGCAGCATCAGCATCAAGATCAAAGCAGCATTTTAGTTTGGCTGGGGGATGTGGCTGTAAGCCTGGGGTAGTGATGCTGGCAGCCAGCTTTCTCTGTGGTGGGGGATTCTGGGAGATGGGGGCAAAGTTTCTGGGGTACCCTGACTCATCCTGTCCCTTCTCCTTTCACAGGGCAGCAAGGCGAAAAACCCCAACCCTTCCTTCACTGGAGCTCAGCTTCGTGTTTTGTTTTTTAAACTCCCCAGTCCCCTCCCGCCCCACCACACACACACCCTCCCCATGTCTTAGCACAAGCTGTTTTATTAAAATGGTGCCTTACATGGCCCAGCGTTGCCTTACAGTCAAGCCAAAGCTGGATTGAAAGATGTAATTTTGGAAAAAAAATCACCTTTTTTTTTTCCTGCAGCAGCTGGGTTAGAGGAGGAACCTTTTAGCCTCACATGAGCTGGCCTCTCTCGGGCATTTTTAGAATGAAATGGTATTCAAAGGGCTTGGATTGTTTCCTGCCGGGAGCTCTCCCCTGCCTGGTTCTGCAGTAACCGTGGCTGGAACGAGAGCATGAAAGGGGGAAAAAAAGGACGGAAAAAAACATGAAACAGAAAAAAATCGTTACTGACTTTGACCTTTTTAACACCTCCCGTTTTTCTAATCTGGGCTATTTTTATTTTTGTTTTTTTACAGCGAGATTTTTTTGATCTTCAGCTACAGTAAGTTATTCCATTTTTTTCCATTTTTTTTCCTGCCTTTCCACTGATTTCCTTTTTATTGTTGTTACTAGTTACTTATTGATATTATTGCTACTATGATGGTGGTGACTGTGACTGATGATGTGTTGCTGATGGTGGTGATTTAAAAAAAAATGACTGCTGATTTTTAACCAGATGAAAATGGAGTTTTTCTGAATGGTCCTATTTGACTTTGGGCTTTTAACCCCTTGGGGGGAAAGATACAACAAGGTTTTTAAACTCATTTTTTTTAAAAAAGTGGATTCATCACGTTAACTCTTTTTTCCCCCTCCCTTCCTGATCGCCTGGCTGCCAAGAACGGAACCTGATTTCTCTCCAGAATTTGTTTGAATATCGCAGGAAGTTCCTACACTTTTTATTATTATTATTTTTTATTTTTAACATTTTATTTCTGTGCAGTTTTTCAATTGTTGCTGCATTGTGTCTGTGGTGCTGATCGCTCCCTAGCAGCGACAGCCTTTTCCCTGGTCAGATCCCCCTGCTCCCATTTTCCCGTCACCTGTTGTGCCCTTCAATTCCCATCCCGGTCTTTTCCTCCACACCGTCCCACCCTTACAAACGCCGTCATGGACGCCCAGGCTGGAATAGCAGAGGCAGCTACCAGTGGAGCCTCACATGGAGCAGAAACAAACCCATCTGGGCTGATGGTAAGGGGCCGAATTGGCTACATTCAAGGCTTCAGCAGGCTTCCCTCCTGTCTTAAAAGGCCTGAGCTAACACAAGAGTAAACACTTGCCCCTCAGGTATGACTTGAGGAGAACCTAGGCAGATACCCTTTCAACAGCCAGTCACTCAGGGGAGAAGAGTCATGGGTGATTGGAAACATGGCATTCAAAGTGTACTGTGATGGGACCTGGACTCTGGAATGGAAGTGGGCTGACCTGCTTTGCATGATCATCTTCTTTTAGAAATCAAATAACAAGTGCTCCTGAAGCCACCCTAGTTCCAAGCGGTCTGTTAAACTTGCAGTGTAAGAGCACATATATAGAATCACTTAAATGCTGATTAACTGGTAGCTGTAAATATGCTGCATGTTGTCTGGTGGTCAACTTCCAGAGTTCCATAGACCACAGAAGCCTCACCCTCCATGCACCCCTGACATCCCCCATATTTTTGTGTGATTTGCCAGAAAAAAAAGTGATAGTTATTTGTGCCTTTGGAAGGAGCTCCATCAGGGCCTGAAATAAATTTGAGGAGGCCCAAAACATGTTGAAACTTGTCCCTGTACTCTCTAGAACAGCGCTTCTTAAGGTATTTGATGGAAGGGAGCATTTTTTCCTCCACCAGTACCATGTTTGTGCTTGTTACCTGCAGCTTTTTCTTCCTTTCCTGGCAGCTTTCCAGAGACTGACAGCAGTCCAAAGACCAGTACTATGAGTAACACTGCCATAGAGGGAATGAAGGACATTCTCAACTAATTCTTTTTTTGAATAGATGCTTGGAGCTGCTTTTTGACAACCCTTGATTTGATATTATTTTAAGTGCTATACAGAGAGAGAACAGCTTAAGCCAATGTTAATTGTACCTAGAGTAGATGATCTGAAATCAATGAGTTTTATGTTAGTTGTACTAAAAGCCCAGTTCATCTCAGTGGGTTTATTCTAGATTGAACCAATATTGAATTTAGTCCGTTACCTTTGCCTGCTGGCTTACAGTGTAGTAGGATACTAAGGGAAGGTTTGGAGGCTTGTGGCTGCTCCAACTATAACTGGATCTCAGCACTCTTCACTCTATTCAGAATAGGCAGTGATAAAGGATGATGAGAGTTACAATTCAGTGTGGGGCCAGATGTTCTCCACCTCTCTAGTAAAAGTGAAAGATATTGGGACAGGTGAATAAAAAGGTTCAGTTGCCATCTTCCTATAATGACCTCATAACTGTTAAAGGGAGCGATGACTGATGAAGGACTTGTGCCGATGCAGGTAGAACAGCTTTCTCTCAAGCATTTGGCGTTGCAGCTCCTCCAAAATTAGTTGTGCTTGTTCAGTAGATGAATTTTTAGTTCATTTTTCCTATAATGAGCTACGTGGTTCTCTTTTTCTCGTGTACCACTGCCAGCAATCCTGAGTGTGATCAGCTAAGAGTGTGTGACCAGCTCAGGGTCACCTAGTGAGGCTCATGGCTCTGTGGAACATCATACCTACATTTTTCAAGTTCTAGTCTTAAAATTTCAAGGGCTACACCTCTGTATTTACTCCTGCTTGAAGAATGCAGGATGTGATTTGATGTATTGGGCTCTAGGTCCACCTGTTCCCAGTATTCTTTGTGAACAGGAGTGGCTAAATTTGGGCCCACCAGAAATCAGCTGGTAGTTTTGCTTGCTTTTGCTGAATGAAGATGAATTTTAGGATGAGGTTAAGGGAATGGTATTACCAAGAACTCAAGAGACTGGTTACCCTTGTGCTGGGCTATTGGTGGTGCTAAAAGGAACATCTTCCTGCTTAAGTCCATTGGGAAAGGATACTTCCCCGTCTACTTTCTTGTGGAGAAGAAAGTACTTGACCTTTCTCTTTCCCACTGGATTCTTGCAAGGGGTGGTAGGAAAGAGCCAGTTCCGGCTCAAGTTGTGGGGCAGAAGACACCTCCTCTCATTTCCTTCAGCCCTGTTGTTGGTTCCTGCAAAAGACTAATAATGAAGAAAATGAATGCTGCTTTTTCTCAACAGAGACAGGGCTGAACAACGGGCAGTGGGGGCTTTGTTTTTCTCTCCACTTAAGTTTTTTTTTTCAGGGGGGAAAAGTGACTTTCTGTGAGAACCTCAGCATTTGACTTATGAAAAAATTTCATATAGCACAGCACCTTGGCTGCTCCTGCTTGCCCCCCAAAAAACAAACAAAAAATGCCAATGGCAAGGAACAATTTCTGTGTTCTTCTGTAGAGAAGAAAGAGCAATGGGGTATCCTTATTGTTTTTTTAAAAGATAGGTGAATTCTGAAACTTGATGCTACTCTTATAAGAGAAATTTCATTCTCTTTCATCCTTGAGGATATTTCCCGCAAGCTAGTGTGTTTGTGGGAATATGAGGGTGGGAGGTCTTACTTGATGTAGGAGAGGCAGTTGCCCTTGCAAAGGAAGCAAATCAGTTTAAGCAAAGCCTTAAGCAAAGCTCAGAGCCGGGTTTCCTAGGGGCTGTTGGCATTTGGTCATTAGAATTACTCCTGGAGGAGGCTTGGCAAAATCCTCTCACTGTGAGGCTGCACGTGGATGCAGGAAAGCTCAGCCGATGGCCCTCAGTCGTGTCTGTCAGGAGAGAGCTTGATGGTGGCTGTCAGTGCAGCAGTCTTGCCTCTGCTGCTTTTAAACCTTCACTGCCTCTTGCTGCAGCCTGCTCTCTCAACCAAAGTCCATGTATGCCAGTCCGAGGACACTCGAGTGGTCTTTTTCCACCTTGTATACTTTGATGATGGCAGGGAAAAGTGCACTTGCTAGTTGTTACTGTAAGGCTTGCAGCTCTAAGTATGCAATATTGATTTGCCATTCTTGTCTTATTCTTGAACAGTCCTGCGAGGTTCTAGTAGGCAGAGAGTTTGTCAGCCTCTAGAAACTTCACAGCTGCACAGAATGTGGGTCTCCAGCACTTAAACATAACAGTTGGTTCCCTACTCTTACGTTAGCTCTGATGCTGTTGTTTTTATTTGCAGTCAGGCTGAACATTAGAGCCAGCATGGTGTAGTGGCTTGAGTGTTGAGCTATGGCTCTGAAGACCAGGGTTTGAATCCCTGCTTGGTCATGGAAATCTACTGGTTGATCTTGGACAAGTCATACTTTCTCAGCCTCAGAGGAGGGCAAAAGTCACACCCCATCTGAACAAACCTTGCCAGGAAACCTCTGTGATAGGTTCATCCTAGAGTTGCCATCAGTTGGAAACCACTTGAAGGCACACAACAACAAAACTGAACATGCCAACATTCGCAAGGCAGGAGTAGCTGAAGGGACATCTGGCCCTGTGAATAACTGGAGTATGTTTTTATATGTGTAAATATGAATGTTCTTTGGAATTACATTCTGGGTTCTTGCCAAAACTAGACTTCATGCAACTTCCAGAAGTATTACAGGATCTCTTCCCTCCTGCCTTTTGAGCTCATCCGGTAATGAAACTCCAGTCCTGATGTTTGTTTCCACTGCGTGCTTTTTATGCTACATTTTAAATATATTACTTCTAGTTAATGTGCAGTCTAGGCAGAGGCAGTAGCAGAGTTTGTATATCTTTGCAGGGGCCAGGATAGACTATTCACGTAAATTGGTTTGCCCCACCCAGATGTTCTCAAGGTGTCATGGATTACAGCTGCTACTGTCTCCAGATAGCCGGGAGATGGTAGGAATTGTGGTCCAACACATCTGAGGGCCACTGGGTTGGGGAGGACTGATGCAGATGGTTGAAAGGCATCTTAACCATGCATGGGAGAAGTTCTTTTTCCATTTATAAGCTTATAGCTGAAAGTCCTGCGAAGAGACAGAGTTACTGGAAATGAATTGGTAACCCAAATGATGTTCTTAAATAGAAGACAGAATTTGGTCAATATTATCCCATTTTCTGTTGTGTGTTTGACATTCCCTTACAGCCAAAAATCTGTTTCCTGCAGATTTTGCCTAGACTGCAGTCGCGTCTGTATTTCAGTGCTTTCTTGTGGCAACTTGTTAAAAACAAAGTTCTGGTGGAAGTAAAATTAGCTGTACAGTAGTCTGACAGATCCTTATCACTGCCAAGGGCAATTGGCTGTTCTGTTCTAGGACAAACTCACTTGGGGTGGAGGTCTTTTGAGTCTTTTGACCCCAAACTCCCCAAGGGTATGTGGGAGACAGTTTGATTCTCCCCATCCCCCACCGACATTTTAAGCCCAAAAGAGACTTCTTTCAAGTAGAAAGTTGGTTTTTAAGCTGTTTTTCTGTTGGAAAGAGTGTTTCCTCAGGCTGGAATGGCCCAGAAATATGCGAGATTGCCCCTAGTTCCTGTAGGAGACCTGGAGAACAAACAAATGTAACCTTTTTTTGGTTGTGGGTGCAGTCTTTCAAGATTTGCAGGTGATCCATATGGTTCTCAGCCCCCAACAGTTGCTCACCTTATTTTAGACAAAGCATATTTCCAGCACCCCTTTTGTCTCATGTTAGAGGAGGTATATAACTGTGTGGTTGTCACTGAAGGTGATTTACTTATCCCTCCCTTCATTGTTGTCCTTTAACAAAGTTATTTGTGTAGTGTTTACTTTCTGTTTCTCTTCAAATAGGAGGATCTGTTTAACTGATGTTTAGTATTCTTTGAAGGATGGATCTGAGATTATCCATCCGGTAGTCTCTCATAGAGAGAAAGAAAAATATATCTTGAAAGACTGTGCTCTAGGAAGCATGTGTTATTTCTGTATCCCCTATGGATTGTATGTACCAAAACTTGGAAATACTCTGAAGTTTTTCCCTTTCTCTGTCTCTCTTGCTGCCGCCCTTCTCCCTTCTGGGGACCAGGTCTGCATCTCTGCTGTGCGTGTGAGTCATGGCCAGCAATGTCACCAACAAGACGGACCCCCGCTCCCTGAACTCTCGGGTCTTCATTGGAAACCTCAACACCCTGGTGGTGAAGAAGTCTGATGTGGAAGCCATCTTCTCCAAGTATGGCAAGATTGTCGGTTGCTCTGTCCACAAGGGCTTTGCCTTTGTGCAGTACGTGAATGAGCGCAACGCTCGGGCTGCTGTGGCGGGAGAAGATGGCCGGATGATTGCGGGCCAGGTGCTAGGTAAGTGCTGTGTTCCTTGAAAACATGACCAGCCCTGTTCTTTCAGTGAATACCTGCTTTTACTTCTCAGTTTCTCGTATTATTCCCACCCTACCCCATACTTTGTGCAGATAGAGTTTGACAATCTTGTTGAAGACCCAGATGTATTATCCCTTGAATGAATGAAGGGTAGATGGAAAAGAGGTCATAACTTAAGCATGAGGGGTGAGAAGCACAGAATACTATCCTTTCGATGCACTCACAGGCATGGTTTTCTTCAGTATTCACGGTGTAGGTCACTACTTAGTACAATCCTTTATGTTATATTTTTCCCCTTTGTGCCTGATACGTGTGTGTATGAGGCCCTTCGGCTCTCAGCATAATTTTGAGGTAGATTAAGGAAGGAACGCAGGTGGTCTTTCTAGGTCAGCAGCCTGGGTAGGTGGGTTAGTGAGGATTTGAACCTATGTCTGGCATGTGAGAACCCATCTTCACTTTACTGTCCCTCATTATGACTGCCTCTACTTTGCTTTGTGAACAGCTATCTGGTTTGAAGCGCTGATCCTAAGCATCTATTGTTGCACCTCTGTTTGCTTGCCCACAGAAGCCTGTGTAGGGGCAGCTGAAGAATCTTTCATCATGTCCTTCATTTGGATGTATTTGCCTAAGAATGAGAAAAGGAGAAGGGTGCACAATTTATTCAGCCAGTTTTCCTGCTCCCATGTGACATGTCTCCTGGCACTTATTGGTACTCATGAGTCAGAGCAGCCTGCTTTGAAATCCAAAATGTCTGATTCCTTGTGTATCCCATTGAAGAACCTATAGATGTATCTTATAACTTTAGTGCAAATTAGACGTAGTGTGGCCCATGGTGTGTGTGTGGCTTCAGAACTCCTCTTTTATGCCCCTTAGAATCCACTACCAGTCCCCCCCAATCAGTGTGATTTTTTTCAGGGAATTTTTGCCCCCAAACGATGGAGAAAGCTCACCAAATGCATGGAAACACACAAAAACAGCCCCACTCCACCTACACAAGTACAGAAGAGTCCCCATACTATCCCCAAATAGCTGTTTTCCTCTATAATCCTTCTCAAAATGGTGACAGAAAATGATGCAACATCACTTTCTATTGCTATTTTGAGAGAGAATGTAAAGGAAATTGGAAGCATTTAGGCTTGCTGTGGGAGGGTGGCTAGTGCTGGCCTTAGGATGGGAGAGTGATAATTTTTCCCTATGCAGTTGCCCATCCCTGTTGTAGAGAATCTGTTTAACAGTTTAGTGTGTGTGGAGATGCCTGTCTTTCAGTGCTCCAGAGTACTCTGTGTTTTGAAAAATGGTGCTGAGATGTACTTATCCACATGTGGCTTGTGAGCACTGATTTACCATTTCATTCCAGCACAGCAGGGGCAACATTCATTTGGTCCTCCAGATGTTTTTGAACTGCAAGGCCCAGCAGTAGCCAGCATAGCTAAGTGTGAGGAGTGCTAGGAGTTGCAATCCAACAGCATCTGGGAGCTGCATGATTCTTCTTCCAGTTGTACAGGAAAGCTCAGCTATGCTGGTGAGGATTAGTTCTTGTCCTCCTCCAGGTGGACTTCTTTCAGCGGAATGGAGTTAGAAGGGTGGGAAAGAGAATTTTAACATCTCCATCCAGAGGTAGTTGTAAGTTGTACTGTTGCTAGGAAGGGCGACTTAATCTGTTGGGCTCAGGTGTTGCTTGCTGTCGAGGGAAAGACAAGAATCATAACCACGCTGCCAGCTGCATTAACCTGGCTGGCATCTTGAGCAGAGTGCAGCCAGGCTTCATCAAAGGCCCTGTGCTCTGAGACGTTTTTATAAATTACTTGGGTAGGGTTGTGGAAGGAACATTACTCAGATCGGCAGGTGGCACAATGCCACGATGAATGGCCAACAACATCACAGAAATAATCATGGTTCAGAAGAATGTTGACAATCTGAAATTCAACACGGACAAAATGGAACCTGTGTCTTTAGGAATTAAAAATGGAAAGATACAAACATAGGACTGGGGAGAGCTGAGTTGACAGTGGCATGTACCAAAAGGACTGTTGTGTTTTAGTGGATAATTACTAGAGCATGTGATGTAGTTGCTGTGATAATGGGGCTTCCCATTATCTAGGCTTATCAAAAGGAAATACTTCCCTCTTCAGGTAAACCAAGGGTTAATGCGGTGTTGGGATTACATCAAGGGTCACGGGGTAAGAGTTGACCAACCAAAAGGAAAGGGTCAGCATCACAGGTCACAAGGTGAGAATTGACCAACCAAAAGGAAAAGAGACGGGCATCTTGGAGAGGCTTCCAGATCCTTCCAAGGAGGAAAATATAAAACTTCTGAGAGGCCATGTGGCCAGAGAGAGAGAGACAGAGAGAGAGAGGAGAACTGGGTCAGTCGAGCTGGCAGCATGCCGTGTCTCCTGGACCCCCTCTCTTCTCCTTTAGACCATCTACGCCTATAACCTAATTGTGAGTAACTAGAAATAAGTAGTTAGTCGCGTTAGGGATGTTGTTATTTTGGGAATTGGCTGATCTTAAGAATGTATCTATGCTGTTATATCTGTTTTGTAAATTCTTGTAACCAAGTGTACCTGGGAGAGGGGGTCTCCCAAGTGTGATATTGTTTATTTGCATGCCTTGATTAAAACACTTCTATAAACCCCCGTTTCTCTCCATTTCCACGCCAGGGTTGGCACATGCTACATAGGACCTCTCACTCAGGGGGGGTGGAAGATCCTTATGCTTAGAGATTGGGCAGAGTCCCTCCTGTTCTGTCGAAATATTCATAATTCGGGGTGGGGTGGGGTGGCAGCATACCTGATAGAGCTGGGAGATTGCCAGTCGTTCCATGCGTGGAAGTCAGCTTTGGAAGGCTAGCAAGAACCCCAGTAGAACGCTGGGAGGGAATTTCCAGTCTTGCAGGGCTGGAAGTCAACTTGAGAGACTGGAAATAAACCTTCAGTGTCACAGTTTTTACAGAGGTGAACGCACTTTTCATCTATGTTAGCAGGAGCATAGTGCCCACATCACATGATGTAACAAGTCCTGCTTGTTCTATACTGGTCAGGCTGCATTTGTCCAATTCTAGCCCCACTTTTTAGGAGGACCACGCACAAATGGGAGCCTCAATTGAAAGGTGACCAGCATGGGGGTGAGGCTGGAAACCAAACCCTCTGAGGAACAGTACAAGAACTGGCATGTTTAGCCTGTGGGAAGAGTAAAGAAGAGTCATGGTAGCAGTCTTCAGATATTTGTCATACTGATCCTGGAGCAGAGTTGGTTTTCTCTTGCCTGCAGGGCTAGAACCAATGAGTCAAAATTGCAGGGAAGTAGTTTTAGGTTAATTATTGAATGAAACATTATGGTAAGAGCTGGTAAACAGGGGAACAGAGTCCGTCAAATGATGGTGGGCTCTTTGCTTTGAGGTGTTGAAGCCATAACTCTCAGGTGCTGTAGTTACATCCTCAATTGACCAGCAGGTTGGGATCCCCAAAATCTCTTGCAACTCAGCAATTCTGTGATCAATGTACTGGCAAGTAATGAAGCCAGTAAGTCTCTCTTTCAGTCTCTGTTCTTGATAGGTCTCCTTAATATCCACAGTTCTAGCTTCTGTTGCCATTGATGGCTTAGTTTATAAGTTAGCATTCATGGACGTTATTTTCATCTTTCCAACAATATATACACTGGACTTAAAGTTTGTTGTAGCTGTTGGTGTATCCTAATTCGTTAATTAAAGAACTCCGATGTCATGAGGTCCTCAGAGGTGTGGAAGGTCTTGGATTATATTTCAGAGAGCTGTGAAGTACAGAGTTTTAAATCTCCACATATCTCTCCTTCAGATATCAATCTGGCTGCTGAGCCGAAGTTGAATCGGGGCAAAGCTGGGGTGAAGAGATCGGCCACAGAGATGTACGGGTCAGTAGCCGCACCACCTTCTCCGTCCCCTCTAGTCAGGTCGGGACCCTTATGTTTTCATTATTTTTAACTTCTCTTTTTTTATTTATCTGGTTTGTCCAGCCGTGGGCAGTGCCTCCATTTGTCTTATTGTCTAGCTGAGTGTGAGGGGATGAAGCTGAGTAAGAGCGATGTGTGTATGTGAGTGTTTGTGTGTCATATGCATGCAGTTGTCTGTGTGGATGTGTGATGCTGTGGCTGAGTGGGTTTTGTGTACCGTGGGTGACCAGATGTGCTGTGTTGTTGGATCCTGGTGTCCTGCAGCAGATGGCTTCAAAGGGGTGGGTGGCCAAAGGCTAAACTCAAGAGTTGCCTTTGCTCTTGCAGTGGGAATAACTGTGTTTAGCTGTTGCTTTGTCAGGTGGGGGGAATGAAGTCCAAATAATGGTAGCTAAATAATTATTTGTGGCAGGATATTTTTCCTTCACTACCTCCTGAGACCTGACCATGTCTCCTGTGCTTTGTCTTCCAGGTCATCTTTCGACCTGGATTATGACTTCCAGCGGGACTATTATGACAGGTATGTGATCTGGGTTTTCACTGCCACGTTACACATGTAAATTCTTTCAGTAGAAAAGGAAATACTGCCTGCACTCATGAAGAGCAAGCATCAAACACCTTTGGTTTTTATGCCCTGTTTTTAGAATATTCCAGGTCCGTTAAGAGGGTTCCTTTTCTGGCCTAGATAATTAAAACTCAAGTTTTTAATTTTTGCTTTGTCAGATTTAGACCTGGGTTTTCAGCAGTGTTTAATGTATTTGGGAAGTTCCAGAGGTGAGGAGGAGGACTGGAATCTGCTGAAATGTAGTTGTGCTTATAGAAGTGTTCATCATGTGCCTCCTCTCCTTGTTTTTCTGTATAAACAAATGGACCATTGTGCACTTAGAAGTTACCAGGAAATGTGTTCATCACACTCTGCTCCCCAGCTCTGTACTTTTTTAAGTGAAGGCGAGTTTGAAGCTGGCTTCTGGCTTCAGAAGGGCAGTGCAGTTTGTGACAGGTTCTGGGATGGGGACAGAAATGAGCTTCAGAACCTCTGAACTCACCCATATATGACTTGATGAAATAGGACTGTCTTACGATTGTACAGGGAGCTCTTCAGAAGAATCATTGCATGAGCAGAAGTCTAAACTCTTATGTATTCTGCCCAAAGAAAAAGGAGGGTTCGTTTTGGGGTTGGGATGGGATGCGCTGGCCATTAGATCAATGGTAGAGCACATTCTTTGCATTCAGAAAATTCCACAGATTTCCAGGCAAAACATCTGACAAAGTTTCTGCCTGAGATCCTAGAGAGTTAGGATAGAGCCATACTAAACTAGATGGGTCTTCTTCACAGCAAGACAGCTCTACATGTTTAAAGGAGCTCTTTTACAGCATTTTAGGCCCATCCTAGTTTTTCTGATGGATTTTGGGCAGGGGGATTTATTAATATGTTTATACCTTTAGAGCATGTGTGCTACCAATAAGCCATTCCCTTTTTTGTCGAGTGATCTCTGGAGTAGTTTGTCCTCACATGGCAAGAAGATACTGCCCTAGAGCTCACATCTGAGCTAAAGAAGGTTAATCTACAAGGAAGATAATTTTGGTTAAATGTTTGGGATGGAGGCATACAGAAGAGAGACAGCCCAAGACATTGTTCTGCCTGAGATATCAGCAGCAAATGGTGTTCCATTTTAATAAAAGCTGACTCACAATTAAAGCCAGCAAAGTTTGACACCTGAGGCAGGCAGTCCTACAAAGACCTGTCTCCCTTCTTAATGATGATGATGGCAGGAAATGAATGATATAACTATGTAACCAATAACTAACGATCTGCTGTCTTTTCTTGGCAGCTGGGTTGCATATATATTGGTTGGTTGGTTAGTTACTTTTATATACCTCCTTTCCTCCAGTATGCTCAGGATAGGGTGGATGGCTTTCCTTCCCTATTTATGCTTACAACAACCTTGTGAGGTAGGTCAGGCTGAGAGGAGCTAGTGTGCTGCCTGGAGCCACCAGGGGAGTAGAATCTGGATTTTAAAAGTTGTTGTCAAATTTGCTTAACCAATCTGTCACACGACTTGGGATGTGTGTGTGTGTGAGAGAGAGAGGTGAAGGGCATGGAAGTAATTGCTTTGCAGAGGCAGCCTCAGGGCTCGCTTCTCAGTGCTGGCTTCTTCTGTGCTCCCAGGATGTACAGCTATCAAGCTCGGGTGCCGCCTCCACCTCCCATTGCCAGGGCTGTTGTCCCCTCCAAACGCCAGCGGGTCTCTGGCAACACCTCCCGCAGAGGGAAGAGCGGATTCAACTCGAAGAGCGGTCAGAGGGGATCATCCTCCAAGTCTGGGAAGTGTATGTGGTGAACTTGCTTGTGGAGGGAAGTTGGGCTTTATCTCGCGTAGTACCCCACTGGGGTACTGAAAGGGGCCCCCACCCCCATTGTGTCTGTGTTACCGCTTTGTGGTGCCACTTGTTGCATGAATGTACAGTAGCCCTTATGGACAATCGTGGGGCTTTGGCCAGGTCTGTCCTTTTGATAGTAGTGAGAAGTTCAGTTTAGAAGGAGTTGGCATGAAGTAGAGAGGCAGCCTCTAAGGCAGTGGTTCTCAACCTGTGGGTCCCCAGATGTTTTTGGACTTCAGCTCCCAGAAGCCCTGAGCATTGACCATAGTAGCTGGGGCTTCTGGGAGCTGAAGTCCAAAAACATCTGGGGACCCACAGGTTGAGAACCACTGCTCTAAGGGGTGGGGAGGTGTCTCATGCTCTCCTTAGTACTGGACAAAGCAGTGGCAAAGCTTCTAGGTGGAGCAGTTGGCAACAGTTGCCCCTGTCTTGTTTGTTTTGTTCTTTATCTCTCTCTTTTTTTTTAAATTTGGGGTGGAAGTACAGCACTGGAAATTATCTGTCCCTCAGGTGAATGTTTTTCTATTGTCCCAAGTGCATGTATACATTAAATATTGTCTCCTAGTTGGTAATTCTTAATCCAAGGCAAAGCAACCTGGTGCATGGACCTGGTGATTTTGGACTACAACTCCTATCATCCCTCCAGGAGCCAT
Source organism: Iguana delicatissima (assembly GCA_948472985.1). NCBI lineage: Eukaryota > Metazoa > Chordata > Lepidosauria > Squamata > Iguanidae > Iguana > Iguana delicatissima. The sequence continues at coordinate 740,812 of CAOKZL010000277.1, read as the reverse complement.
GCTGGTGGGATCTGAGGGAAATTATTGTCCAAAATACCAGGGGATTATTGGGTTGCACAATCCTTTCTTAACATGTCACTGAGATGTTGATGGGCTGTTAAATTGTCTAGAGCTAGGAATGAAGACTTGGTGGACCTCCAGGTACTTGCGGATACGGCTTCCACAACTGCTAATCGATGGCTGTTCTGCCTGAGGTTTTGGGCCCAAAACATCTGGAAGGCCAGACATGGCTCTCTAGATCAAGGATGAGCTAAGTGCAGCTGTTGGAGTACAACTCACGTCAGGCCTAGCTAGCCTAGTGAATGGAGGAGGATGCTGGGAGTTGAAGGCCAGCATCTGGAGGGCTGCAATGTGCTCACCCATTTTCTGGGTGGCCAATGCAACCTTTAACACAGAACTTTCCAAAGTTCATGTTGGTGACACACTTTTTTAGACATGCCTCATTTCGCAACACAGTAATTCAGTTTTACTAGCAAACCGGAGGTTAAAATTAACCCCTTATAAGAGATACAGACACATACTTAACTTATAATAACAAAACATATGGAGTCACAATATATCTCATGAAAACCTTTCATATATTTTTAAAAATACATGTTTTATAAATATTAACATACATTTCCAAGATTGTAGGCAATACACCTACACACTTCAGGTGACACACTGAGGTGTCACGGCACACCGTTTGGCAATCCCTGCTTTAACACAACATCACCATCTCAGTGTCAGATTAAGATAGAGATGGCCAAGCTGGTAGTTCCCAGATGTTTTGAATTACTGCTCCAATCAGATCCATCCAGTGTAGCCCATGGTCAGAGAGGATGGTGGTAGCATTTACGACCCAGAACCTTTGGAGAATGTGTTAACATAAGCTGGGGCATGAATAATTCTGATAACATTTTCTATTCCTCTTTTCAGTGAAAGGGGATGACCTGCAGACCATTAAGAAGGAACTGACCCAGATTAAGCAGAAGGTGGATTCCCTGCTCGAAAGCCTGGAGAAGATAGAGAAAGATCAAAGTAAACAGTCGGATGAAGGGGTGGGGGAGGCAGGAGGGGAAAAGAGTTTGGCAACCTTGGATAGGCCTGGGCCCTTCTGTGAAGCGAATGTAGGGGAGTTTGAAACAAAGTGTCTTCCCAGCATGAATTTCTTCCTAGTAGAGTATGTATTTGGGATATGTTGTGTGTCCCCCCGGTGTGGTCTTTCAGAAGACCAACCAGATGAGAATTTATCAGTCAGGCTCCTTTACACTGCTCATGGCAGCTGTTGACCACAACTGTTACCAGAGCATGGCAAATTTGCTTTTGGGGCTATGGCTTCCAGAATTCAGAAATGCACAGGAATCACTCTAGTCATGGTGACAGAGAGATTTATATCCACCACCACCCCCGGAAAGGAATTTTGCAAGGCTCTGAGTAAGGAGAAAAGGGCTGCAGCCTTTCCCTTTTGTGTCTGCAGAAAGATTCCCGTTTGGCCTAAATTCAGTGTTCAACGAAAGCACTCCGCAGCAGCCTTGATAGTGGGTGTGCAATCAGTGCAGGCCACAGATGTCTAGAAACCTTGATAAGCAGCCTGATTGGAAAGAACCATTTTCCTTCTGATTTACTAATGTTCTCCTGCTTTGGAGGTGATTTTGTTTTGCCACGGGCAGTTGTCTGTCTGGGCAGTCCCAGTTTTAGGACATGTCCCCTGAGCAGTCAGGAGCTCCCCGCCCATGGGTTAATGATGCCCATTATGAGGTACACAAAACTCAGCGAGCAGTTCTGATCCTCTGCTGGACCCTCTTCTTCTATGTCTCCCTCCTTCCCAGAACTGAAGAATGACAAGTCGGAGGAGGAGCAAAGCAGCAGCTCTGCCAAGAAAGAAGAGAGCAATGTCAAGATGGAGTCCGAAGCGGGGGCAGATGACTCGGCTGAAGAAGGGGACCTGCTGGACGATGATGACAACGAAGACCGGGGAGACGACCAGGTACGAAGCTGGAGGCGGCAGAGAGCCCGAAGCGAGGAGGAGCGCAGCGGCTCTCCCTGTTTGCTAACTCGGCCCCTCTGCCTGTCCCCTTCTCTCTCTCAGCTGGAGTCCATCAAGGGGGATGACAAGGAGCCCGAAGAAGGCGAAGACGACAGAGACAGCGCCAACGGCGAAGATGACTCCTAAGAGCCCAGCCCAGCACACCACCTCTCCTCTCCTCCCTGGCAAAACACGGCGTTCTTCTGATATTGAGCCTGTCACCAGCCCCTTGCTGGCTGCCTCCTCACAGCCCTCCTTCCCTCCCTCCTTCTGCCCTGTGTGTTCATGATGTGGTGTCTTCTGTTGCATCCGCCCTCCCGCCTCGCTCACCCACCCTTCCCTCTCTCTCCCAGTAGTTCGGTTGAGTCCTCTGTAATTCTCCTCTTTTAATTTTGATACCTCTTTATTGACTTAACAATTAAAAAATGACGTATTGTTTTTAGAAGGCTGGTCTGTTGTTCCTCTGTGGAAAGGGAGCCTCTTCTGTCCACTAAAAGGCGTTTACTGAGGTGTGTGTATCTGGGAGTGAGAGAGACATATAGAGGTATTGCATGTGCAGCGCTTGTAGTTTTTAGCCACATCAGAGGCTCAGAAGCCGGTCTTTAAATATACAGTGCATATTTTTGGATTTGCAGGATTGGTTAATGTTCACCAAACAGGAGAGTGGTGGAGGAGTCAAGGTAGAACGAGAACCATCCCATTGCAGATATGCTAGAATTCCTAATGGAAGAGAGAATATTCCAAGAGAGCTTTTGGCCTGTACAGTGGCTGTTCTTCACAATCCTTGCGCTCATAGCTGTTATGTATCAAAGCTTTTATCACCACCACAAGGAACTTGCCAAGTGTCCTCTAAAGTCAGAACTACAGGATACTCTTGAAATAGGAGGCAGTATTTTCATTTATTAAAGGTAGAAGTGTGAGAGTGACAGCTGCTGCATTCTGTAGGGAATTGCTCAGTCAAGTAACTTCTTCCACCTGACTTAAGCAGACAGCGGTATGTGTTTCAAAGAGAGACAGCATGGTATAGCAGGACTGTCAGAAACCAGAGTTCAAATCCATTCATTCTCAGCTTCAAAGGAAGGCAGTGGCAAAGCCCCTCTTCACAAATCTTGTCAAGGACACCTGTTCATACATTCACCTTAAGGTTGCTGTAAGTCAGAAACAACTTGAAGGCAGTTTCTCAGTAAAGGAAGCAGTCTCTCTTCTGTAAGAACGACTGAGCCTGTTCTGAAGGGGCTTGAAGATGCTGCTAAAACAGCAGGGCAAGATAAAATTGACTGTATTCAACTAAAACATGCTGTAATCTGTTAAAAGGTACACTGGAACTCTTTGCTGCAACAACACACCACTTTGAATCACATTTCCATTCAGCTGATGGTAATCCTTGTGTTGCAGCATTGTTGAATCTCATTTTTAAGAATTTTGGGAAGACAGGGGAGCAGGGAAAGGATTATAGAATCATGCAGGTGGAATGGACCACAAGCACAGCATGTGCCTAAAACACTCTTGAGATGGCCGTCAAACTTCTGTAAAGGGGGGGTCACAAGTCTTGCACTGTTAAACAGTCTTTACCTAAGGAAGTTCTTTCTAATGTTTAGGTGGAATTTTCTCTTTTCCAACTTGAATTGATGTATTCTAGTCTATGGAGCAGCAGAAAACAAGTTAGCTCATCTACATGACATTCGTTCAGATGTTTAAGTAAGGTTATTATCATCTCTCAGACTTCAGGCTAAATATAACCCAGCTCCCTAAGTTGCTAGTTCCCGTACATCTTGGGTTGCAGAGGTTTATTCATCTTGGTTGCCCTCTTCTGGACATACTGTAGTTTGTCAATATTATTCCTGAATTTCTGAAGGATGGGGGTTTTGCGATACCACTTGAGTTGTGACCCTGAAGAATTAAGGATGGGTTGTTTCAGCTCATGCCAGGGAGTATTTCAATACAATCATTACTGGCCAAGCATGTTTTGCATGCCTGTCCTACTTAGTTCCTTGGCAGAAGAAAGTGGGTGAACGTGTGCCCTACCTCGGTGTGTCACAGCAGAGCCATGTATGTGATCTGAGAAAAATGGGCGATGTTTGGCCTAAACAGAGGCCATTCTATCCACAGATCGTGGTTTTGGGAGTGAGATTTTAAAAGGAGCTTTGAAGCAAAATCCTAAATGATGTTATAGTACCAACTTTGAAGCAAAGATGGTGTGACATGCCACTTCCATTCCAGTGATAATAAAGCACATCCATCATGTAACTGCGCTGGGTGATGCTGCACAAAGTAGACACGTTCCTTCAAAAAGCTTGGATTACAAAGAAGCCATAATCTTGAATGCTGTTATTGCTCCATCCCTCTTTGAGCTTCATCTCTGTGTTGCCTTGAGACCCATTCTTATTACATAATTACAGTGCTTTTATTCCACTCTAAATGCCATGGTTTCTGTCCTGTGGAATCCAGGGGTTGGCAGTTTAAGGAGGGGCATTTTAAATTTTCAGCCAGAGTACTCTCAATACCTCCTCGCACTATAAACCCTAAGGTTTCATAGGGTGGAACCATGACAATTAAAGTGGAATAACAGTGCAATAATTCTTTAGTGCAAATGGCTTCCAAGGTCAATGTAAGGAGGAACCTCAGCAATTTTGTTCTGTGTGCTTATTCCTTCCAGTTAGCTTCCATTCTGGAGTGTAGAAATGTCTGTGGAATGGAGTACTTTAATCAGAAATACAACACTTGACACACTCCTTTACTGACAGTTCATTTCCTGTACCTGATTATTCGTAAATTATCTTGCCTTTCCTTCAGCGAGCACAAGGTGGCATACGTATTTGATCTTCACATCAGCTGCGGTCTACAGTGTGTGTGTAGATGTTTTCAAATTGGCTGCCAACTTAGCAGCAACCCCATGAATTTCATAGGGTTTTCTTAAGCAATACTTAGATGTGTTTTTGCCAGTTCCTATCTCTGAAATACAGCCTACAGTACCTGGTATTCATCCCCTGTCCAAATATTAATGAGGGCTGCTTAGCTTCCAAGATCAGACAGGATCTGGTGCCTTTAGGGCAGTGGTTCTCAACCTATGGGTCCCCAGATGTTCTTGGACTTCAACTCCCAGAAGCCCTGAGCATTGACCATAGTGGCTGGGGCTTCTGGGAGCTGAAGTCCAAGAACATCTGGGGCCCCACAGGTTGAGAACCACTGCTTTAGGGTATTTAGGACAAGATCTACAATCCATAGCTTGTTTTGTACCTCAGGGAATTTGACCATAGATCTCTCAAGGCCCAGTGGGACCATGAACTACTACACCGTCCTTTAGCACATGGTCTTGCACTAACAAGCTGCTCATGTAGCTTAACACATGAACTGGAGATGCCTTAAATCAACTAGCTGAAGAGGAGAGATGGATGTGTCCAGCTTCATCCTTAGCCACTTGCCTTCAGCTGCATGCCTTACATTGATGGAAATAGGGAAGGAGTGGATGTCAAGGTTACTGGCTGTTTTTTGCCCTCCAAAACTGAGTTAAGATAGGTTCCAACAGGACTCTTCTACAATACTGGCTGTCAACAGTCCACCTATTCCAGCATCCTGTTTCTAAACTATCCAGCTTTGTTCCTCTACAAATAACATTATGGAGCCTCTGCCCCACAAAGTGGTATTTGACTGCAGTTCCTATGCGCTTCGTAAGCAATTGTAAGGGTGATGAGAGTTGTGGTCTTTCAGATGAGCGCAAACTAAATGTTTCCCAGCCCTGATCTAAAAGAAGGGTATGAAAACCACTCCAGACTTCCCATGGTATATTCCTGTAGCCTCTGGTACTGTACTCACAAGTAAACTACCTCAACCAAATCTCCATCAAAGTTGTCTTCCAAACCTGGACTGGGCATTACAACAGTCCTGTAGGGAAGGAAATCTGCTGCAGCAATGTCATTACTATGTGGTGAGTTTGTGCTGGCTTGGAGCTCACCCAACGTCTGTGATAATATATTCAGTACTTCCACACTAATCTAGAAATGTAGTTCGTCTTAAAATGGTGCCCCATCCCCCTTTGCTTAGCCCCCTTCTTTCATTATGGAAAAACTGTGCTTTCCCGCAAATAGCTTTGAATGCAAAGACTCCTGGCAGTAGAGGAATAAAGTAATGAAATGTCCCAAACTTTTACCAATCAGGCTGAGAATGAGGGAGGTGTAGTTGCTGAGCAGGCTGAAAGGGCTTTGAGATAAGTACTGGCAGACGAGAATTTACAAATACAGCGATCTAGGTTAAAACGTGCTTTTTCCAGCCGCGCTTTCTCCCTAGGCGAAGTGGCCTGGGCTGTGTCCTGCTGGGTTCTTAACGTGAGGTGGGGTTATTTCGGAGGAAGGGGAATAGTTCCAGGTACCTGGAAATTTGATTTTGTTGCTGTCGTTATCAGTAAGGCTCTCCTTACCCAATTTCTAATTTCCCGCAATTTATTAAAGCCCTAGCCAGGCATGAATAGGGAAGTTGTAGCCAAATTTAAACACTTTTAGGCTAGCCATTATTGACGTCATAGAACAAATAATTTTCTATGGGTGTACGCGCTGTACGTGACCAGACCTGACTCCAAGACCCGAGTAAAGCGGCTCGTCTTTCTTCTCTCTTTATTTTTTATTTTTACAAATCACAACCAGCCAATAAATAACCTCGAGCTCCCCCATCGCGGAAAAAAAATAATCCTATAAATATTTACCGGAAGATAAATCTGAATCCAGAGAGATTTACCTCTGAAAAAGCGCGCGTAAAACACCGCAAAGGGCGGGGGAGGAAGGCCCCCAAGAGCCCCTTTGTTTACATTGAGAGCGCTGATTGGTTCATTTGAAACTTGCTGTCCGTCATGGATTGGATAAGAGTCTTTCAGTGGCTGAACAGCCGTGAAGCGGGGGGGAGAAGAGTGGTAATTGAAGTTTTCTTTCTGGTCGGACTCCTTCCTATTTAAGCACTGTTCGTTGGCGTTATAGTTCATTCAGTCGCGTTGGGCGTTGTGTTGGCAGAATGTCGGGGCGCGGAAAGGGAGGCAAAGGTTTGGGGAAAGGAGGCGCCAAGAGGCACCGAAAGGTGCTTCGCGATAACATCCAGGGCATTACCAAGCCGGCCATTCGTCGCCTGGCTCGCCGCGGAGGAGTGAAGCGTATTTCGGGCCTCATCTATGAGGAAACTCGGGGCGTGCTGAAGGTCTTCCTGGAGAACGTGATCCGCGATGCTGTGACCTACACCGAGCACGCCAAGAGGAAGACCGTCACCGCCATGGACGTCGTGTACGCTCTGAAGCGGCAGGGCCGGACCCTCTACGGGTTCGGCGGCTGAGAGGCCCCTGCCAAACCTCGGCTCGTGAAAAAATACTAACAAAAAGGTCCTTTTAAGGGCCACCCACGCTTTCTCTAAAGTAGCTGTTTTCGCTTAGTGCAAGGTCAGGATGCTTTTTCGTGGGCGTTGAGTTACAGTCAATATATCATGTTTTGGTTCAGATTCGTACTTAACCATTGTAAACATGCCAAGTTTCTCACCCAGTTACCTGTGTGCTCCCGTGCATGGTTCCAATCCAGTTAAATAAAGACCCCACTGGCCTCCTGTTTAAATGTTGGCTACCTGTTTAGGAATCTATCTTATCCAAGTAAAGAGGGCCTGTTCGTTTCTCGCCCTCCATTTTGTGATGTCGAACTTTAGTGGGTGAAAGGGATTTCCCATATTTTTTTATAAAGGTGAGTAAAGAGGAAAAGTAGTTATGAGGCAGATGTGATTTGTAATACATGGAATAAAACCGGATTTCTCAATTTCCAAACGATTTAAAGAGCCAAACTCAAAAACTGTTTTTGCCGAAACCCGGGATCGAACCAGGGACCTTTAGATCTTCGGTCTAACGCTCTCCCAACTGAGCTATTTCGGCCGCTTGCCGGTGTATTTCGCAGCAGAGTCCAGAAAGTTGTAGACTTTCCATCTCTGTACAGCTCTTCTTCAGTCCCCTGGATTGCGTACTTCCTTAAGAGGTTGTCAATTCGTATTCATATTAGCTGACGAATATATCACTTTCATAACTTAGAGTATTTCACTATAGGAGAAATAAGGAACAAGGCAGGAAAAAAATCACAGAAAGGGAAAGCTGGGAACTATATTGCTGTTAGGAGAAGCGGGAAAACTGGTTTGCAGATGATAATTCTTCATCTAACCAAGGGGGGAGCTCTCCTTTAGTAAACGGACCAATAAGAAACACGGAGGTAGTCCTTCAACCAATAGGCGTGCCGGTTTGAAATACCACGCTTTTCCCTGCCTCTCTTCCAATAGTACGAAGGGACAATGTTTTCTAGCCAATACCAATCGCGGAGTTTGAAAGCCTTCATTTGCATACACGGCCTATAAATAACCGGCAAGCGGAGTTGCTCGGACCATTCCGTTTTTCCAGCTGCTGCGGTTAGGCTTGGGGAAGTTGAGGATGCCCGAGCCCGCGAAGTCGGCGCCGGTGCCCAAGAAGGGCTCCAAGAAGGCCATCACCAAGACGCAGAAGAAGGGCGACAAGAAGCGCAAGAAGAGCCGCAAGGAGAGCTACTCCATCTACGTGTACAAGGTGCTGAAGCAGGTCCACCCGGACACGGGCATCTCCTCCAAGGCCATGAGCATCATGAACTCCTTCGTCAACGACATCTTCGAGCGCATCGCCGGAGAAGCCTCCCGCCTGGCCCACTACAACAAGCGCTCCACCATCACCTCCCGCGAGATCCAGACCGCCGTCCGCCTCCTGCTGCCCGGCGAGCTGGCCAAGCACGCCGTCTCCGAGGGCACCAAGGCCGTCACCAAGTACACCAGCTCCAAGTGAGCTCCGCCCGCTCCCTGGCCAGACCCAAAGGCTCTTTTCAGAGCCGCCCACTTAGGTCCGCAAAAGAGCGAAAACGGCTGGGAAAAGGGCGAGGGATGGGATGGGATGGGATGGGCCCCCCTGTTCGAAGGGGCGTAAAACTGCTGCGTCGCGCGGGTTGGTGAACACAGTTCTCCTTGTCCCGCCTGTTTTGGGAAGTTTGGATATACTGCAAGCAGGGTTAAGTTACCGGGGCAAAATAATACGTACTTGAAGCAACTTTGCTCAGTTCCGCTCTTTGGAACGAGTGTGCCAAGGGGTCTGTCAGAACCGTATTAGGAATATCTAGGGAACAAATGCTTTTATCTTGTTAAAAGAGCCACCTAAGATTTATCATAGCGTTTTATGTTCATTAGCTGAAACTATGTCTCACCCAAGGTGAGGGACAGATCTGTTACCCTAAAGGCAGAAGACCCCCCTCTGATCTTGGAAGCTAAGAAAGGTCAGCCCTGGTTAGTACTTGGATGGGAGACCACCAACCGATATCAGGTGCTGTAGGCTATATTTCAGAGAAAGAGACTAGCAAAACCCACTCTGAGAACTGCTTGCCTAAGAAAACCCTGTGAAATTCAGGCAACTTAAAGACACACCTACAATGTTTTTGGAAATGGAGATTATCCCAATCTCATTCCCAGTGTGCGCTGAAGAGTAAAATTGCCTGAGTACCCGGCCGCTTAACCCCCTACCCTCCATTTTGTGATTGAATTTTAACCACAGGCCTCATGGTTTCAACACTTGGCTAACACCTACGATTTATCGTAGCGTAGAGCCACCCAAGATTATAAGGTTCCTACGAGTTGTTGTTTCTAAGAACAGCAGTTCGAAGCTTACCATGACTAGTGTGAGTGAAATTGTTTTCAGCTTAAAAATTAATTAAAAATTGCTAATGAAATGTGTCTGGGCTGGGGACTAAGGTATAACTTTACAAAGCTTAGCAGCATGAGTTTTAATCCCCATTTTACGAGTTAGAGCAGAATGGAAGGTAGGTAGTAGCAACGGGAGTGTGGCAATAGCAGTGAGAATGTCATTACTGCAATACGGATTTTAAAACAGCCGATTTAAGCTTAAAACCAGCTTTGTTGATCCATGATGAGGACAACTAGCTCGTGTGGCACAAACTTCACTAGGAGCAAACGCAACACAGAACTACAGTTTCTTAGGTGAGCAGGGGAGGGAGAATCCAGCTTAATGTTAAAGCCATAAGACCTGCCTTTTATCAATCCTGGTATAGAATATAAAGAAAAGATAGCACGTGGGAGAGTCTTAAGGTAAATCAATGAATTCGCTGCATTGGGGTTCCGTGCAGTAAAAATGACAGTGAGGGCAGGGACAAAACCAAGAGGGCTGGGACTGCATTTTACACTCTAAAGATGTTTTGTGTTGTATGCAAATCACAATAATGAATATTCCGCAGGAGGCTCCACTGTCTTCCCTGTTTTCCTTTCTCCGAGAGGGGAAAGTCCTTTCTGTGAGCGGGAGAGTTTTTTTAATTTTCCGGCGATGTTTTACTTATTTTTTAAAAATTATTTTATGTTTGTATGACTTCGCGCTGTTTCTATGTGGTTGATTTTAATTGTTTTTAGATTTTATTGTAAAAGTTTTTAACTGGCTGTTTTGTAAGCATCCCTGGGTCCTATGCTGGGAGAAACTCGGCATTTAAACCAAATAAACAAACATGGGGTTTTTTTGCTCAACAGTTTTATGAGACGTGGCCTGGTTAAAAAAAAAAATAGCATGCCAGCCAAGGCGTTATCCACTGGATCCTTGCTTCCGTTTTAAAAAGCGATACTACCATACCGCATGGAGTATTGAAGTGCTTATCATACTTCATGATTAAGTTCAATTCTCTGCCTAAAGTCTCTCCTGTGTGGTGTTTCAGTTAGACCAGCGAAGGAGCTCAAAGTACAAACTGTCTTGGCGGTGCAATGACTGTCGTTGTCCGATTAAAATATATGTTGTCACTCACTGTTGCGTATCTGACACCGTGGAGTGTGGTGCTCTGATTTAAAATTACGGGGGACAGTGTGGCACTGAAGTAAGTAACAGGGAGGAGAAAGGGAATCGGGTTCCCTGTTGAATAGATTTAAAATTCGCGCGCTAGAACGGGATTGGTCAGGCTTCTTGCTGACGTCACCCGGTTAGCAGCGCTGACAATTCAAAGGATTTCGATTTCACGCCCTTCCAGGCGAGCTCCTCGTTAGTATAGTGGTGAGTATCCCCGCCTGTCACGCGGGAGACCGGGGTTCGATTCCCCGACGGGGAGAAAGCTTCCTTTTTAACGGAACAAGAAGCCACGAAAATTTATTCGTATCTTCGGCGCTGCATGCACAGAAAAATAATTGTATATGCCACTTATGTATCTCCCCTTGCGGGAGGGCAAATCCTCATTTAACTTACTGAAAGAAAACACGACCCAGGTAGACGAAGACGTGTGTTCCTTCCATTTCATGGTACAAGGATTCAGGACTGGTCCCCGAAACGAACTGGCAATCCAGTTTGGCGAAAAAGCCCAGTGCTTTTTCACTACGCACGGTTATAGACAGTCAGTGGGATGAGATGTTTTGGCCGCTAGATTAGATTATTTTAAAAGAGGGATGTGACATATCCATGAGGAAGAAATCTGTCTTCAGGTATCAGCTCTGCCGGTGCCACAGAGCCTTCCTCTTCAGGGGCAGTCTACCACTGAATATTAGCAGTTCGACAACTGGGGTACTGAGAGTGACCACGTCCACATTCTACTGTTGCAGGAGCTCAGAGGCAAGGAGACCACAAAGTAGGAAAATGAGAATTTATTTAAAAGTTAATTTGCAAGTTACGGCCGGGCTCCTTGGCTGGCCAATATGCCAAGGGCCCCGAACTCAGTTAACAGAATGATTTTATAGCATTTCTGACACACAAAGACATTTCTCCTTGCCCCTCCTTCTCAGAGGTTCTGCTGTAGCCTTTACTTCTCAGTTGTCTACATTCCAGAAAATGGTTGACAGAACATGCAAGCAACAATACACACCATGTCCTAACCTTGTAACGAAGACAGAAACTCTGCTGAGCCTTCACCCTTATCCTACTAGCAGAGCACAAGAGAAACATACTCTGACTTGCCTGACACACACTTTTGGAGGATTTCTTCTAACACTTTTTCAGAGTCTTAAGGCTACCTAGACTGACCCTCCTCCACAGTCTACTTCACTACCAACAGCTTATTGGATGGATCTGTCTGTTTCCTGTAGGCAACCTGACTGTGAATAACATTGTTTTCCCGCCCAAACTATCATTCTCACTAAATTTGTTAATAAAAGAACACATTCTAAAAATATTTATAATACTAAGCTCAAGAAAGGGAGGTCTCTGTGGCGCAATCGGTTAGCGCGTTCGGCTGTTAACCGAAAGGTTGGTGGTTCGAGCCCACCCAGGGACGCTGACGTTTTACTCCCTTTTCTTTGCCTATATGAAAAATATGTGTCGTTTAAAGTTAGTGTTTGAAAAACTAAAAAGAAAAAAATCCACATGATTCAAACACGGTAAACGCGATGTTGCTTGCTTTTATGGCCAACAGCTGTTCTCTCAACTTTTTAAGGGCTTCCCTGCCTGCATTTCACAAAGTGAAGGAAATGGAGAGGCCCAAACCCCAGCGATGAATGCATAGGTTTGTGATTGCAAAAACAACCAATAGTCTTGTGCACCCCTAAAGACTAGCATATTTTATGAAATAAAGTCTGCATAGGATTCTCCTTCATCAGACACATTGCTTTATACAACACAGAGACCCCCCAAATGTCAGGTGGTGTACACTGACAGTATACACACAGGTGTGCGCAGGCACTCTTTTGGTAGCCCGTCAAGTATATGTTAGGTTGGAGAAGGAAGGCTTGCACAAATAAGTCTGCTATTAACATGAATCTAAAACCAAGAACAGTTGGAACTGGTTGACGAAGGTAGGAATCAGATCATGCTGTACTAAAGCTCCCAGAGTTCATCATCACTGCCCGTGCTGGATGGGGCTGCTGGCCCTTGTAGCATGACAGCATCTGGCGTCCTGTCAAATTCCCAGCCTGGCTTTAAGAGAAGGATACCCCACTCAGCAGAGGTGTGATGGATCCCCTTGCTGAGCTGTCTCCCCTCCAACTTAATCCCTTCCTGGATTGGGTACTTGGGCCTCAATATGACTCCTCTCTCCCTGTTATGGACCAGTGGTTGCGGTGCTTTGGTGGGCTTGATGTAACAAGTGTGAACAGACCCTCCACCAAGCTTAATAGGAACAGACAGGAAGAGTGGCAAAAATAAACAAGCAGAAGTTTATTGACATGCAAGAAAATAAGACACAATGCCTTGAATTACTAAATCACATATACCTCTTCCAAAGCATAATCAGTCTTTTCCTCTGTCTGAGACTATTCGATCTGATATTACCTCTCTGAAATCATTTTCCCTTCTCTCAGTCAGCTTTTCCCTCTTTGCCTTCTGACAAAGATGAACTTTAGTTTTGTAACCTTTCCTCCTGGTAGCATTCCCTGAACTGTGATTGGCTATTTTCAGGCAGGCTTGTCCAGCTCCTCTCTTCACAAGTGGCCATCACACTAAACACCTTTCACTGGAAGACCTCAGATGCACTTGTGGCATTATACGAGGAGGGCCTGTCCTGATTCTCTCAAAATCCAGATAATTCTGTAAGGGAGAGGACATTCTCTGATGATTTGTTATTTGTTGTTGCGTGCCTTCCATTCATTTCCAACTTACGGCAAAGCTATCAGAGGGTTTTCTTGGCAAGATTTACTCAGGGGCAAGTGGCTTTTGCCATTGCCTTCCTTTGTGGCTGAGAAAGCATATCTTGCCCAAGGCTGCCCAGTGGGTTTCCATGGCCCAGCAGGGATCTGAACCCTTGTTTCTAACATCTTTGCCTGACCCTGAGTTACAGTTATGTACATAGGTGATTATGCGTGCATGTGTAAGCAATGAGGTTGTGGAGAAAGGAAATCCAGAAAGCATTAATAGTTGGTGAATATTTGAAAAAACATTAAAAATTGATGAGCACAGGAGTTTTAATGCAAGGATACTTGTGTGCAAGTGTGGAGCAGATGGTTTTACCAAGGTTCTAGGCTCATTAGAGGCATGAGGTGACCTGGAGACTGGTGAGCAGTGTAACAGAAGGTGAGGAAAGGGCAATCGCAGGTGGCCACAGCTCCTTAGTCCTCTCATAGCCTTAAAAACGTGGTCCAAGAGCCACAGTTCATCACTCTTCACAGCCATCGCAACTTACTGACCACCTTTCCCCTGCATCATGCTGGGCTGAGAAGCGAGATTGTGAATTGAAGCGGCAAAGGAACCAAATAATTGTCCGACCAGAGGGAAAACTACGAGTACCGGCAACGGCGATTGCTCTTTGCTGAGAATAAAGCCTGAGGGGCTGGTTGTCTGAGCGGACTAGCGTTCTTATCGCCCCTGCATATCTGTTTAGTAAAAGTCTACAACTGCTATCACGACTACTGTCATTTTTTTTATGACAGGAAAGGAGGAGGAAGCGAAAAGGCGATGTTTCTTTACCCATTCTACTCCACGAAAACAGTCCTACCTTTGGATCAAACTGGAAAATTAAATGAGTGCGAAAAACTTGCGCCCAACGTGGGGCTCGAACCCACGACCCTGAGATTAAGAGTCTCATGCTCTACCGACTGAGCTAGCCGGGCTTGTGCGTTCAATTTTCTTCAAGTCAGATAAGGTTTACTGTCCTCTGGCTAGTTTACGCAACACAAATGGACGGTTCGGATTTTTAACGTATGTATTTCCCGCCTTCGAAAACAGTAGACACAGCACAATGAACGCCCGGCACCTTTCCTGGTTTTAATAGGAAGGTGAGGAGCAGCTTTTTTTCCCCTGTTGAGATTGGAAGGAGAGGGAAATTGGAGACTACCCGACCAGAGGGAAAACTACCAATACAGAAAAACAAACCTCTTATTCTTCAAACAAGTATTTTAAACCAATGGCGTACGAGTTTGCCTGAAATTAACCGGTCCAGTCAGTTAACTTTTACATGAACATTTCACTCGTCAGATTTCTGAGATTTACATTCCAGATTTTGTGTACATTCCCATTTAAAAACTACAGCAATAGATCCTCCCCCTCTGTTTCAACCCTGGTTCTTTTAAGGGCAACAGGTGACTAAATATAGATTAATCCAGCACAATCACTCTCGATCGAAGCCTACTGTAGTTTAATTATTAACGGCCCATGCTGTGAATTATTCAACGTTTTTCTAGGAAACGTGCCGCTTTATCACCAAAGTTCGAAACAGCTCTTCCTTTGAAAAAGTGGGTGGCTCTTAAAAGAGCCTTTGGGTCTGTAGGTTCTGCAAGGCAGAAGCTCGGCGGGGCCAGGCGGCGGCGGCGGCGGCGCTACTTGGAGCTGGTGTACTTGGTGACGGCCTTGGTGCCCTCGGAGACGGCGTGCTTGGCCAGCTCGCCGGGCAGCAGGAGGCGGACGGCGGTCTGGATCTCGCGGGAGGTGATGGTGGAGCGCTTGTTGTAGTGGGCCAGGCGGGAGGCCTCGGCCGCGATGCGCTCGAAGATGTCGTTGACGAAGGAGTTCATGATGCTCATGGCCTTGGAGGAGATGCCCGTGTCCGGGTGCACCTGCTTCAGCACCTTGTACACGTAGATGGAGTAGCTCTCCTTGCGGCTCTTCTTGCGCTTCTTGTCGCCCTTCTTCTGCGTCTTGGTGATGGCCTTCTTGGAGCCCTTCTTGGGGGCAGGGGCTGACTTGGCTGGCTCGGGCATCCTGACACTGTCAACCGCTCCCTACTCAATCACAGAAAACAGCGCCGCTGCCGTTGACAACCTCCCTTATTTATAGGCCACTTATGGAAATAAAGGCTCCTAATGTCGACGTTTTGATTGGTCGGTGGCGCCGTGCGTCACTACTCAGGGCTCGAGCTATGCAAATCACTAGGATTCAAACTTTGAAATGCTATTGGTCCCTTGGATCACAAGACAGTCACCTAGAAATTCTTCCGTCTATTGGCTAGTGAGGATCACGTGAACCAGTCCTCTCAAATTAACCCTTCAGTTACCGAGACCAAGTGCAGTTGATGTAGAGAAGTTTGTGTTGTGGTTGTGCGCCTTCCAGTCATTTTTCGTTTATGTCGACTCCATGGCGATTCTACCACGGGATGTTCTAGGGGCTGGGAAGTCCCACTCTGTCTTTTTTCAAAGAACCTTTTTTTTTTTTTTGCAAATATTTGACTCTTTTCCAACTAGCTGCTGTAGAGAGGCGGCTGGCTGAAACAAGAAAAAGCATATAAATAATTGTTTAATAAGGGGGATAATACATTACGTTCAACAATTATATGCCCATAATGAAAACAGTAATTGTTGAACCTAATTAACGATCTCCTTTATTAAACAATTATGAAAAATAAGGGGAACCAAACAAGCTAAAACCACCAGATCCCATCTGATCGTGGAAGCTAAGCAGTGTCAGCCCTGGTTAGTACGTGGTTGGGAGACCGGCAATGAATACTGGGTGCCCTAGGCGATATTGCAGAGGCAGGAACCGGCAAACCCCCCTAGGAGGGTTCCTTGCCTAAGAAAATCCTGTGAAATTCATGGCGTCTCTATAAATAAACAGGCGACTTGAAGGCACATACACACACAATGGAGAAAGGGACCCGGACTAACGCGGTGGTTGGAGTGTTGTACTAGGACCTGGGTAGACTATGGCCATTTCCGCACTCAGACTGTTAGAGCGCTATGATTCCACTTTCAACCTCCTATGGAATCCTGGGGTTTGCAGTTCCGGCCCCTCCCGAAACCGCAAACCCCAGGATTCCATAGAATGTTGCCAGTGGAATCATAGCGCTATAACAGCCTAGTGCGGATCTGAATCCCTGTTCCCTCATGGAGACCAGTTGGGCAACGTATGGAAAAATCGTTCATGACTTCAAGGCAAACAGGAACAAACGGGTAAAGAGTGAATTTACTGAGCCACGTGCTTATTCAGCAGCGGGTCCAACAAGAAAATGGATCTTTGCAGCGGATCCAAAGAGAAAGCTTGATTCCAATGCGAGGAACTGAGAAAGAAACAAGAATTGCAAGCATGCTCACAACACATTTCAGACAAATCACGGAAAATAATGGGCCAGGGAGGGAAGAAACCGCAAATTTTGAACCCGCTATGAGAATCTTTGGCCGTTTCCACACTAGACTGTTACAGCGCGATGATTCCGCTTTCAACCTCCTATGGAATCCTGGGGTTTGCAGTTCCGGGAGGGGCCGGCCGGCCCCTCCCGGAACTGCAAACCCCAGGATTCCATAGGAGGTTGAAAGCGGAATCATCGCGCTGTAACAGACTCGTGCGGACCTTCGTAGGCTCGAAGCGCCTTCGAAGGAACGGGCTTGCTCCCGAGCAGGCGTGCTGAGCATCGGGACCACTCCCCGCGCCTTCAGACCTGGAGACCTTTCTCTTTATTGCTCTCGATCAGCTTTAGTCTCGGTGCTGTGCAAAATAAGACTATCCCCGTTTGGGAGACGGGGCAAAAAGAGCGAGATTCTGAACGGCCTCTTTTTTTTCTTTTTTTTCCTGCATTGAAAAATTTTGGGCACATCCGGGTGTTTCGGATTTTTCTTCCGGGTCCGTCTTCTCTCTCCCTCGCTCCCCTTTTTTTTTTTTTTTCGGTGATGCAAAGATACCGAGCCTGGGAGATAAATGCGGCTATCACTTACTCAGCGGTGCGTCTCCTCTCTGCGTGCCTTTAAAAGCGCATTTTTTTCCTCCAGGGCATTTTAGGGGCTGCTGGATTTCGCGGGCGTTTCTAGCAGCCCTGGTTGGGGTCCCCTGGGAGGTCTCTTGGCCTCCGCCTCAGGTGAAGCGAGGGCGCGGGTTCCTTTCTTTCCCTGCTGCTGCTGGACTTCCATCTTGGTGAGTGCGCCTCGTTTGTAAAGCCACGAATGCCCCCGGCTCCCCAAGTCCGACCTCAACGTGTGTGCAGATAGGTGTGGCTGCAAAGAGGCTTTTATGACCCCTAGAACTCGTTCAAAGACTGTGCTTCAGAGAGACAGAGAGAGACTCTCCATCCTCCTGCCTTGTTTTCTTTTGTGCATCATTTCTCACCAACAACCCTTTCTATCAAAGCCTACCTAACAGGGTTGTTGTGATGGTTACTCCAAGCCATTTCCACACCACACTGTTATAGGGCGGTGAGTCCATTTTCAACCTCCTGTGGAATCCTGGGGTTTGCAGTTTAGGGAGGGGGTTCTCAACCAGAGAGCTTTTTGGCTGCAGCAAACTACACACCTCAGAATTCCATAGGATGTTTGAAAGTGGAATAATGGCATTATAATGAAGGAGACCAGTGGTTCTCAACCTGTGGGTCCCCAGATGTTTGTGGACTTCAGCTCCCAGAAGCCCCAGCCACTATGGTCAATGCTCAGGGCTTCTGGGAGCTGAAGTCCATGAAGATCTGGGGACCCACAGGTTGAGAACCACTGAAGTAGACTGTGGAGGAGGGTCAGTCTAGGTAGCCTTTAGACTCTGAAAAAGTGTTAGAAGAAATCCTCCAAAAGTGTGTGTCAGGCAAGTCAGAGTATGTTTCTCTTGTGCTCTGCTAGTAGGATAAGGGTGAAGGCTCAGCAGAGTTTCTGTCTTCGTTACAAGGTTAGGACATGGTGTGTATTGTTGCTTGCATGTTCTGTCAACCATTTTCTGGAATGTAGACAACTGAGAAGTAAAGGCTACAGCAGAACCTCTGAGAAGGAGGGGCAAGGAGAAATGTCTTTGTGTGCCAGAAATGCTATAAAATCATTCTGTTAACTGAGTTCGGGGCCCTTGGCATATTGGCCAGCCAAGGAGCCCGGCCGTAACTTGCAAATTAACTTTTAAATAAATTCTCATTTTCCTACTTTGTGGTCTCCTTGTCTCTGTGCTCCTGCAACAGTAACAAGGTAGCGTGGAAATGACCTAACTCTCCTGATTTGGCAGTGACAGTCATGGTGAATCTCTGCCATCCCACTTTTGTTTAGCTGCTTTTAAAGTGTCCCAGTTTCTCTCCTCCTCCTCCTCCTGGGTTCCCCCTTTGTCCTCAGCCTACATCCCCATGCTGCAAACTGAGTTCAAACTGAAGATGTAATTTGCACTCAGCTCCCTGAAGGGAAAGGAGAGGAGAAGGTGGATTCTTGTCCTTCCCAGTTAGGCAAAAGCAAACTTCTGTAACCAATCCTAGTAATCTTCCTCATCAAGAATTGTTGCTATCTTGACTACCTTCTGATGTTGCTTGGCTACAGGTATCATGGTATCGATCTGTGAAATGTTGGAGAATATGTGTGAAAGACTTTTGAAGATTTGAAAAGCAAACACTGCTCTCCTGAATCCACCCTATGCCCTAAATACTATAGTTATGCTCAGTGGGACTTGGTCAGTGTGGAGTTAACCACTATGTTCTTTCCTCCGTTGATTTGGTGAGCCTACTGTACTTTGTGAATAACTGATAGTATTCTGGCCAAAATTATTTGGAGAAGTGGGGCTTAAAAAACAAACAAAAAAACCCGTTAAAATCCTTTCATATACTTAACACATATGTAAAATTCTTTCACATATTTAACATGGCTGATGTTTCATGTTTTGATAGTATACTCCATGGCAGGGGATTGGACTCGATGGCCCTTGTGATCTCTTCCAATTCTATGATTCTGTGATTTCCAACAATGTGGTAAGGTAGGCTCATAGAATTGTAAAATCCTCTCTTCTCTATATTGCATGTAGGGAGAAAGCTGTACCACCTTCCTCCATTTTGAAAGTCCCAAAGCAGATTGCCTCGAGTATAGGCCAGAAACCAGGAATGCATGATTACAAAATGATCTATAAAATCACGACTAATTGCTGAGAAAAGGAGTCTGCTAACCAGTTCTGTATAGCTTTGGAAATCGGAATGTTTTGCCTTTTTTCCTGGAGAAGACCACCAAAGGTTCAGCTAAGCAAGGGAGGAGATATAACTGCCATGGTCCCTCCATGGCTAAGAAGGGCCAGCAATCAAAACATAGTAGAAAGCAACATGTGGATTAAATACAAGTGCTTAGAAATCCGTTTAGTTCTTGGGCTCATCTGAAGAGGCCCTTCTGGGGTGCCAAGTGCTGCCAATATCTGCCCCACAGTTGTTTGAAGCAGGGTGTTTAGGTGGTGGCACCCACTCTTTAAAATTCTCTTCCCCCAACAATTAATCCCAACAATTCTTATTTTTAGGTGCACATTAGGCTCTGTTTTTCCAAACCTTTCCAGTATAGTTTGGCCTGCCATATCCATGAATCTCTAGTTAGTATGAGCAACATGTCTTCATAATGTTTGTTGTCTTCCATATTACCTGTTTCGTGATAGCTGGGCACTCATTTAGAATTAGAGCAGTATGGAGCAACCATGGTAAATAATTAAATCTGTGCAAAATTTAAGGCAAAAAATAATTCCAGGAGGAACATATGTTTCCTCCCTTATGATAATCCTATGTCACTTAAAACTTGAACATCAAAATACCTCTTTGACTGGATTTCAGAAACAGATCCGTTCTGCCAAGCGGTGCAGCTTCTTCAGCGCTTGGCCACTGTGGATCCCTGGAACTTATGCATCGTGAGAATCAGGAGGCAGCAACCACTGTTTTATTAATTTCGTAGTTAGAGCACTGAGCATGGGCATCACTCAGGATGGCTTGCATCACACTTGATTATTTTCCTTATTTGTTTATTCATTCATTAAAAGATGTAACTGTTACCCTCTATTGAAAGATTTCTAGACAGGGAACAGACAGTATAGTGACAGGAGTCAGTTTGAAAACATTCAAAGCAATACAGCAAAATAAAAAAAAATGTGTTGTTGTTGTGTGCCTTCCCGTTGTTCCTGATTTATGATGACCCTGAGGCGAGCCTATCGCAGGGTTTTCAAGGGCTGAGAGTGTGTGACACGCCCAGGGGCACCCAGTGGGTTTCCATGGCCAAGTGGGGAATTGTACCCTGGCCTCTAAGGCTGTAGTTCAACATTCAAACCACTACACCATGCTAAATCAAATTCCACAAACCTTGACCTTCTTTGGAGGTCTTCAATGGAGATTGAATGGCCATCTCCAAGAATGGTTTATTTTTGTATACCTGCATGGCAGGGGGTTGAACTCAGTGGCCTTTTTTATTCCTTCCAGTTCTATGAATCCAGGCCAGGCATGATCACCCCCAAAGCCTGGGTGATTAAGTTATATATATGAGCCAGAATTTACCTTATATGGAAGGTCTGATTGCCTTACAATGAAAACCTTCCCAATATTTTCTGGTTTGTTAGATTGCAGTAGGAAACAAGTTTATTACAGACATTCTCACTAAAACATGCAGAGGTTGTATGCTTTTAAAATGTGCAACCAAAGAATAGAAATAATGAAGAAAAGAGTGCAAAATTTGCATGTGCACTCTAGAGCACATGCCACATATTTCAGTGGGGCTTATTCCCAAGTAAATGTGCCAAAGGTTCAAAGCTAAAAATATATGTGTGGAAAAAAAATGAGTCCACTTGTTTTCTGCTCCCTTACCCCTTGCAGGATTCTTCCATCATGATGCCAAGGCGTGGCCGAGGGAAACGAGGTCAGCCTGCCCCTTTCCACAGGAGATCCATGGCCTTCCACACGCAA
Organism: Iguana delicatissima; assembly: GCA_948472985.1. NCBI lineage: Eukaryota > Metazoa > Chordata > Lepidosauria > Squamata > Iguanidae > Iguana > Iguana delicatissima. Next base: position 719,308 of record CAOKZL010000277.1, on the reverse strand, counting down.
GAACCTCGTTTTTCAAGCCCTGTAGAAGACGTCACCGTTTCCCAGGAGGCCATGGTTGCCACCCCAGCAACTTCACTACAACCGGTGATGAAAGAGGAGGAACCTTGTCAGTCGACAGTACGTGATCTTTTTTCCTACCTGAAGGAGAAGGAGGAGGAAGACGATTACGATGACACCATGGATTTAGGGACCTACTCGCCAACCCCTACGAAGTCTATACAGAGGGTGGGGAAGTGCCCCTGCCATTCGGAGGTTCAAGAGGTGCTCTCCTACTTGAAGAAGGAAGAAAAAGAAGAGGAGGAGGTCACTGAAATAGGATCACTGCCCCCACCAAATAGTCTCCAACCTTCTGCTGCCCCTCCGCCTCCTTCCTCTTACACCTCCCCAGCCACCATGGGCAGAACTGTTCACACGACAGGCATGGAGATGCTCCATTCTTTCACCCCTTTGGCTCATGCCCCAGCCAATGCCTCCCATTTGAAGCGGGGCCGTGAGCGGGACACATCAGCCGAGTCCATCCCACCCTCTGCACCCAAGAAGACCACATCAGCAGTCTGGGATTACTTCACTTTGGATCCGCGGGAGCCATGTGTGGCTGTCTGCAGCATGTGCCAGAAGCGAGTGAGGCGGGGGAAGGATGGGGGCACTCGCCCAGGCACAACGGCTCTCCACAAGCACTTAAAAGTGCACCATGGTCTCCATTTGCCTGGCGTTGCTGTGGTGCCTCCGTCACCCCTGATGCCCCCGAAGGAGAGGACGCACGGATCTTCTGTGGTCATCCCTGAATCAGCTACTCCGGCCTTCCAGCTGGGTCGTCAGGAGCGGAACCAGCCCTACATCCCCCCACGCACCCAGTGGCCCTCCAGTTGGCTTCAGATACGGCCTGGATGCTGGCGGTAGATATACATCCCCTCTCCTTCGTAGACAATGAAGGCTTTCGGCGGCTGATGGCCACCGCCCAGCCCCATTGGAAGATCCCAAGCCGGACATTCTTTGCCACCAAAGCCATTCCCCAGTTGTCCAAAGTAGTGTCTAGAGCTGTACGCCAAGTTGTGGCTGGCAGTGTGGGCCGCACAGTCCATGTCACCATCAACATCTGGGACGGTGGGCAGGCTGCCACCTATATGTCTGTGACGGGGCACTGGGTGGCCGAATTGGCTGGCGCCCTTTCCCGGAAGCACGCCACTCTGTCTGTATGCACCTTTGAGGGGACTTGCTCCCCGGATGATATCTGCCACAAACTGCAAGAAGTCCTACAGGACTGGCTGTATGATCTGAAGACTGGGGGGTGGTCTCAAACAACAGAGTGAACATAGCTAAGGCTGTGCGGGAGCTATGCCTCAAGCACATCCCTTGTCTGGCCCGCTGCCTGAAGCTGGTGGCCAAAGCGTTCTTGGTAGCTGACGCTCAGGTCAGACAGCTCCTGAAAACCTCCAGGAAGATCTGCAGCCACTACAACCGGTCTGCTGCTGCCCGCCGTCGCTTGGCCAACTTGAGCCTACACCAGTCCATGAGGCAGGAGGCTCGGGCAAGGTCAGACTCCACCTTACAGATGCTGGAGCGCCTCTACTGGCAACGTCAAGCCATCAATGCCATGTTAAATGAGGATGAGGATGACAATAGCTCCCATCTGCGCTTAGCTTCTGTGGACTGGAAGTTGATGAAATGCCTGTTGGAGATTCTCAAACCCTTTGAAGATGCCACCATGCTGGTTACCCGACCAGACGCCACCCTCTGCCAGGCACTTCCTCTCCTGTGGTTCTTGGAAGAACAGCTCCGGGCCTTGAGGACGAGGTACTACCAGGAGAACAACAACATGGCTGCCTATCTCACCACCCAGTCTTTGGATTGTCTGGAGACTGACCCCCAACTGAGGGAGATGAAGAACAGTATGGTCTTTCGGGTAGCCGCTTTCCTTGACCCCCGCTTTAGAGACATCACCACCATGAAGTTGGGTGGCACAGATGTGAGCGAGGCAGCCATGTTGAAGGAGCACATCCTCGACTTGGCAACAAGGGCCTATGTGCCCCCTGGACCAGATGCTGAATTTTCACCAGCCAGCCACTCCTCCCTCCAACTGCCCAGCAGTTCTAGTAATACCCCTGGCTCAGCCGCGTGGCAACTAACCATGAAACGCTGGAGGGCGATTACCAAAAGCGACCCGGCCACGGGTCTGGCTACTGAAGAGGGAGCTGCTGTGGCCCTCCGGGAACTGGAGGAATACCTCCATGACAACGTGGATCATGTTGGAGAGAATGCCGACCCCATGTTGTATTGGCAAGGGAAGATGGGGGTTTGGCCAACCCTCTTCAAGGTTGCCGTGTTTTATTTCGGGTGCCCTCCAACTTCAGCCTCTTCTGATGACCTCTCCTTTGTGGCTGCTTCACTGGCAGCGGCAGACAATCCCAAAAACCTCTCCCCGGCCAATGTGAAGATGTTTGCCTTCATCCGGAAGAATCGGCACCTCATCCCACCAGACTGGAGGATCTCACTGGGCGACCTCTCCTCCCAGAGCCCAGTGGGGCCCAGGGAGGACTTGGATACAGAAGAGGAAGATGACCTGCTGAGAGCAGATGATGAACAGGAGGAAGAGAGAGAAAACTGAACAGCTTGAAAACTGTTGCTGGTCAGAGGATGGCTGACCTGTACATAGCTGCTTGAAAAATATAGGTTTTAGTGGGGGGCAGGAAGTGAGAGGGTGAACCTGTTGTGATTTTGTCCACTGTTTCACTTAAATGTGCTCCCAGTTCGGACAGGTACTTGCTTGGCCAGTGAAAGTGGAGAGGCACTTTCCAGACTTGTTGCGAGGTTCTTTTGTATATTTATAATTGTGTAGTGCGGATGGGCCCTCACTATGGGATAGAGCAGCCATGTTCACTTAGTATCTCATTAAACTTTATTCAGCATTCCAGATGTGAATGGTGATCCCGTTGAGAAAAACAGAAAAGAAAATTCATCTTAACAAACAAGCTGGCAGCACCTGCCAAACTCATCTGTTGAGGTGGGATATAGATGGTCAGCCCTCCATGTTTGTGGATTTCACTTTCACAGATTTGATTACTTCCGAGTTTCTCAAACTCCTGCCCCCCCCCCCACCTCAGGCACTTCTTTTCCAGGAGAACCTTCCCTCTGGGTGGTTCTGATCAGGCTGTGCAGCCTTTTAAAAATCTACTTCTGGCCCTCCTCCTCCTCCACCAGCTAAGAAGGGCTCAGAGCCAGATTTCTTAGCACCACAAACCTGATGCCCCCCCTCGAGAAATGAGATGGGCAAGAAAGGGAAGTACAAGGCTACCATGCCAGCCCCTCCTTTCCCTGACATGGTTTGAACCTGGGTCTCTGTCCCCCACCCCCCGATGCTTTGGCCTCCTTCCCACATACACACAGACGCACAATATGATATTTGTGATTTTCCCACTTCTATGAGGGTCCAGCACCCCTAACTCTAGCAAAATGTGGAGGGCCAACTGTAATATCAACAGAACGCACAGGTTCAGAACAGAACTTCTGTAGCCTAAAAATGACAAGCAAGCAATTTAACATATCTCTAAAGCAGAAGCGGGCAACCATTCCCAGTAGTTTTGGCTTACAACCCCCATCAGCCCTTCCCAGCATAGCCAGGGGTAGAAATTAAAAGAACTGTGGTCCATAAATATGTCCATTGCCCACCCTGTGTGTTTTAAATGCTCAAGACTGGAGATGTTGTTCCTAAGCCTCACTAGAAAATTTTGTGCTGCGATTCAAGCCGCTGATGTTCAAATTTTTGCAGAACTAGCCAAAAAACACAAAAACAAAGCACCACCTAGACTACAACTCCCATCAGCCCTTGCTGCTATAGTTCACTGGTTAAGAATGCTGGGACTTGTAATCCCAACAACATGTGGAGGGCAAGACCTTATTCAACCTATTTTTAATACAGCTTGAGAAAAATGACTTACCTATACTGCATACTCAAGAATCCAACCTCCCCAATTTTAAATATGTGCTTTTTAAAAGCAGCAGCACTGGTTCTGTAGCAATAGCTGTGTCTTCAGACACTTACATAAATGTTAATTTAGCCTTTTCAGATTTGTTGGTCTTCAAACATCAAGTACTTTCAGGTTTAAATTTCTTTTTTTTTTCTTTCTTATCTTAATTCCTTCTCTACAGCTTTAGGTTATGTACAGATTTTTTTTTTAAAAAAGTACTGTTACGTTAGCTAAGCCTTTGAGATGCCTATGAAAGGGTTTTTAATTTGTAAAATTTATTTTTAACCTAATTCTGTTTTTATTTACCAATGTCATGGTTTATATCTCATTTTTTAAAAATTTATTTTGGCTTTTTTGCCTATATGAACATTTGGAAAAAAAACTGTGGTAGTAATAGTAGCACACTGAAAAGAACTAGTTCATTATCAAAAAATGTCCATGTTTTGTGTGTGCGTGCGTGCACGCACTTTTTGTTATTTATGTAGAAATGTAATAAATTGCTTGCTTTTACTTTTTGGTGCTGGGATGGGAATTGTGACTTCCAGATGTTGTTGGATTGTAATCCCAGCAATCCTAACCAGCCCAGCCAATAATGAGGAATGCTGGGAGTTTCAGTCCAGCCTCCAACCAGTTTGGATGATTGCAAAAATCCCAACATTGTTATAAAAGTTAAATGGGCCAGTAGTGTGTTTATTCTTCCGTTATTTATACTGGTTCACTGGGGCCTTTTCTGCAAAAATGGTTAATGTGAACTACTGCTAAGTAACTGAAACATAAGGCTGACCCAAGACATTTTGCTGCCTGAGGCAGAGGGGAAAATGGCGTTTCCCTCTCCTTCAAGATTTGCAGCACCTAAAGCCTAGCTGAGTTTACCTAGTCCTAGCGGTTAAAAATATAACCAAAGACAAATAAGTAACCGTGTGCTGCCGTTTTATGACGCTCAAGAGTCTGCCATTTGAGATAACTGCCTCACCATCTTCCTGATAAGTTTTCCCAGCTGATAAGCTGTATTTGGTGGCGGGGGGTTCACACTTTCATCAGGTTTGTATTGTGATTGCCAAAGTAGCCCAGTTTCATTTGTATTGTAAATAAAGCCCAATTGATCCATGTACATAATCATTATAAATTATTATTATTAAATAGTATATTGACACTGTCTCTAGAAATGGTACTAATATAAAGAAAGAAACATCTGAAGATAAAGTCAGGGCTTTATCCTGACTTTAAAGGGGCATTTTGAAACTTTTCTTTAAACATATGTATTCCAGCTGCTCTTTTGAGCTGTTGATGTGATACACTCCCAAAGTGAAACAAACAACTTTAATAAAACATTCCTAAGAACAAATGCTTGTGCTCTATGTGTTGTCTTTTTGCCGCTTTTCCGCCTCACGGCGTGTGAACGTTCTTTGAAGGGTGTGTGACTCTTAGTCTGGGCAAGCCATGGAGGGCCCTGAGTTCAAATCCAGAAGTCCACTCCATTTTGATTTGCCTTCAATATGGAGAATTTACTGCCACAAGATGCTGTGGCAGTGGCCCCTTGTTGTTGTTGTTGTCATTTCTTCAAGTTGTTTCTGACTTACGGAGTGACCCTAAGACAAAGCTATCGTGGGGTTTTCTGAGGCTGAGTGTGTGTGATGCACCCAAAGTCACCCAGTGGGATTACATGGCCAAATTGTGAATTGAATCTAACAAGTGCAGAAATCCTGTATGACTTGCTATGTTATGTAACCTTATGTACACCTACCAAGGTAGCAGAGGTGCTAAAAAATCCCATTACTGAATTGCAAAGGTGTGTAACAGAACACCAACAAAAGCCTCCTATGTGTGTCAGTGCCCAATCCACAACACACATTGATAGGATTGGGTGCTTTGCTGCATCGTAATGTAACAGCAGCTGTCCACTGAATACAGATATTATGCAACTGTGCATTTCTAATCCCTTTAGGTGTAACTCCACTTAAGAAGATGTAAGGCCCCCACAAGATTCCAACCAGGGTTTGTATGTTCAAACTGCTAGAATTGTGAGGTTCAGGGAAAAGTTCATCCGAGTCCACCGTGCCAGGTTTCTGCGGTGCAAGTGATTTACGCGGCAACCATCTCTTATCTCAGATTATCGTTTGCAGCTGAGACAAGCTTCCCGCAAGCTGCAAATAGGTGTGCTAGATAACAAAGACTTTATGCAGGAAATAGGTCACACAGAAAAGTCAGCCTGTCTACTTAATACAGGGCTGTAAGCAACCTCTGTAAGCAAACCTATTGGACCAGCTTGCTCATTTGAAAGAGAATCAGCTGGTGGAATTCTCTGCTGTGCTCAAATACAAAGTTTGGAACAAGAGGAATCCTCTTTTGTCTCTATCCCTTTAAGTCGCCTGGTGTTTCCTGGCAGTCTCATCCAAGAACTAATCAGGGCTGACTTTTGCTTAGCTTCCAAGCTCATTGGACAGGATTTGGTGTTTTCTGGGATCATCCTAGTGCAAGGTAAGCATCTGCCCATGGAGTTGTGCTAGAACTATGCAGTCCCTGTACTGAATAGCACCCTAGCACAAAGCATGAGAAAAAGTGAACGCTCATAGTTGTCCCTTTGTTGTGCAAGGCACAAAGGCAATAAGCAATGGACACTCTGCTATCGCACATCCTGGGCCTGACTCCTTTAACAGAAAATTTGGCATGAGAGGAAGAAATAACGTGGGGGGGGGGGAATAAGTCCCTACATCTCACACACACAGTCCAGCATGTTTCATGAGCCTTCTTATCCAAAATTAAACACATGAATGAAACAATTGGGTCATGTAAGCCTTGCATAAATAAATGAAAATTTTGAACTTTGTAGAGTATTTGATAGCTACTCCCAAAATATATACAGGGATTTTATTTTCTTTCCCCCAGTCTTTTCTTTTCTTACCATTTTCACTTTTCTTACCATTTCTGTTTTGGTGGCCAAAGTTATAGATCTAAGGGTTGGGGTAAAGGTAACATATTGGGGAGTAGCTGGTAAAGCAGGCTTATTGGTTTTCCTCCTTTCTCTCTGTTTTGCTGTTGCTGCATGGTCAATAACCAATGCTAAGGCAGCTGCTGTTTACTTTGCCTCTAGTAGTCAGGCGTACACAGCTACAGTAGAGTACAGCTGGAGAAGAATCTCATTTTTTCCCAGCTCAAGCTTCATCGCAGACACACCCTTGCAACCTGACACTGAAACTCTGTGTTCCTCCAGCCCACCTCCACCAATCTCCCTGTGCTGATGCTGCTAAAAAAACCTCCAGCTAGACAGAAGAAAAGAAGACAGTGAGTAGACATAAAAAAGACTTCTTAGAAGATTTTAAAGTATATTCTGCCTATATTGGTAGATTTATAGCCTCCTTTTCCTCTAAATGGGCTCTAGGCAGCATGCATGGTTCTCTCCCACACCCCACTCTATGCTCACAGCAGCCCTGCGAGGTAGTTTAGGGCAAGAGGAAGTCCTCAGGGGGTTTTGTGGCTGAATGGGGACTTAAAACTAGGTCTCCCAAATGCAGCACTCTAACCATACAGATGAAATCCAAAAGAAAATGCACTATGTGTATTTCCAGTACATTACAAAGACAGTACATTGCAAAGACAGAGAATTTTCCCACTTTCCAGGCAGCAAAATTATCCTAGCGGATGGGAGAAGATAAATAGCATGTCTGCAGGTTTTTTCTACCAGATATCATGTTCTCTTCAGGATGGTTTAAATTTCCTTGTTTCCTCTGTATATTTGTTTTCCCTGTATATGAAATGTCCAGACAGATGAGTAAGAAGACATTTAGGACTTCTGAAAACACCAGGGTGAAATCATACACTCATTTACCTGGCATAAATGTTCATTGTTTTAATACATACAAGACGAAATTCCACGCACACCCTCTTGGAAGAATCTTCTTTTAGCAATAATGGAAGTACCTCTGAATGACAGGGACGGGATCACAATGTAATTCCAAGCTGATACAGAAACCGGTATTTAGACTCTATAGAGCAGTGGTTCTCAACCTGTGGGTCCCCAGATGTTTGTGGACTTCAGCTCCCAGAAGCCCTGAGCATTGACCATAATGGCTGGGGCTTCTGGGAGCTGAGGTCCACGAACATCTGGGGACCCACAGGTTGAGAACCACTGCTATAGAGGCTTGGCTCGTCGGTAGCATTTTAACAGAATTAACAAATAGGTCTCCTCGAAGAGCAGAGTGGCGCAGCGGAAGCGTGCTGGGCCCATAACCCAGAGGTCGATGGATCGAAACCATCCTCTGCTAAGTTGATGTGCTCAATTTTTTTTTTCTCCCCGCCCCCTGGTAGTTTTATCAAGCGGGTTAGTTTTCGCTTTCTTAAATGCAGAGTCGGGAGAAACGTAACAAACAAGATTCCTGTTATCATCGAGCTAATTTTATTGAGGTTAATATTGTAGTGTACTTCTTTTAAATACATAAAGAAGTAAAAATTAAACATTGAAAAAGAAAAACTAGCAGAGGATGGTTTCGATCCATCGACCTCTGGGTTATGGGCCCAGCACGCTTCCGCTGCGCCACTCTGCTGCCACGGTAAAATGCCGTTGACATTCCTACAAAAAGGATGTCGTCTGTTTTGACTATTTAAAACTAGAGACAGGAAGGCGTGTCTTCAAAGCCTCTTGGGGCCAGATTGAAAAAGGGAAAACATTTAATGTTTTTCAATCAGGAACAGCGACATGCCTCCGATACCATCGTTACTGTTACAATATACTTAGGACGAATTTTAAAACGGCTTTTCACGCAACGAGTTGCAGCGCTCTAATTCCTTCGACACACCCAATTCAACTTTCTAAAACCAATGATATCACACAACGTTCACCGGTACTAGCAACCCTTTCTTTAACCTAAAAATTAAAGGAAAAGCCACTACCTATTGATTGCTTTTTAGTGGGATGTGTAGGAAAGGAACTTGAGGTACTGCCAAGTAAACAGCTCTTTTCTTGAAACTGTGGGTGGCCCTTAAAAGGACCTTTTTGTTAGTATTTTTTCACGAGCCGAGGTTTGGCAGGGGCCTCTCAGCCGCCGAACCCGTAGAGGGTCCGGCCCTGCCGCTTCAGAGCGTACACGACGTCCATGGCGGTGACGGTCTTCCTCTTGGCGTGCTCGGTGTAGGTCACAGCATCGCGGATCACGTTCTCCAGGAAGACCTTCAGCACGCCCCGAGTTTCCTCATAGATGAGGCCCGAAATACGCTTCACTCCTCCGCGGCGAGCCAGGCGACGAATGGCCGGCTTGGTAATGCCCTGGATGTTATCGCGAAGCACCTTTCGGTGCCTCTTGGCGCCTCCTTTCCCCAAACCTTTGCCCCCTTTACCACGACCAGACATCCTCACAGCCTACGCTACTCCTCCCCGACAAACGCAAAAACTGTTGGTTTGGCGCTCCGCGGCCAGTTTATATAGAAAGAAGACCGACCAGAAAGAAAACAGTAAGTGCCGTCGCCCTCTAACGGCCCTCGAACTCTCGGCGGGCAAATTTAATTCTAGCCAGTAAACGAAGGGTGAGCAGTTTCAAACGAGCCAATCAGCAAATTTTCCACTTATTTGAACTAGGCCGCTCTTTGGCGCCTCAGTATCCTCTGTAAGAAGAAGGGAAGCGTGTACGTCGATCAAAAATGGTTTCTAGACTTACCTAATTTTTACTTGGATGGCCAAAAGTGGCTTACTATAAAAAGTATAATAATATAGCTCAACTAATAGTATGAGGTACTAATAAGAATATTTTCCTAGTTTCCAAACAGAGCGATTCCTTGCAAACCAATAAATCAAGGTTACAAGGCATTGTTAAAAATATAACAATTTGTTTATGGCAAATAGGAATCTGAGGCTTTTACAAACTGCTCTAGACGAAATGGAGCGGAGAGTTTGGTTAGGTTGACTACATCTGAAATTAGTATAACTAGATTTCATCAGGAAAAAAGTACTTAAAAATGAAGTAAGATGTAGTTTGTTCCCTGACATTTCTCCTTACAATCAAAATCTAAAATCTATGACGGAGCAATACATTTATTGGATATGAAACTGACAGCTAAATATACGTCTTTAGTTCTCCAGAATTTCTAAGGACAGTTTTCCTGTGCTGCTTGCATTTCATGCAAAGCAAGCAAATTTCATGCAAAGCAAGCAAATTTCATGCAAAGCAAGCAAATTTCTTTCTATTGAGTGCATAATTATTGCAAATACACTATCTTTTTATCCATGTTTGTGTGTGTTTGGCAAAGTCATGGGTATACAGATGTTTGCTCAGTGGAAAAGCCAGCTGTATTTTAAATTTTCCCTCTTGTGATGCATTTCTCCCGGGAGCAGCTGTATTGTCTTAACTACTTTCTGCCCTGTCTCTGTCTCTCTCTGTATACCTTTGTTAATAGAATACATTTATTTCTGGGCGTTCTTTCTTTAACATCATGTACAGTAAATACGATCAGCTAGAGTAGAATCCCATTCACTCCCAACTTGAACTTCTTTTGCATTGTTTACTGCAGACATACTGCTGCAATATAATCTTGAAAGTTTGTTTCTGCAGCCTTCTTTCACCATCCCCTAGTGCTAATGCAGCTTTAAAAAATTTCAACTGGACAAAAGACAAGGAAGAAAGATGGGGGAGGCTGGCAGGCATAAATTGTTGTTGTGTGCCTTTAAGTCCTTCCTGACTTATGGCAACCCTAAAGTGAACCTATCAGGAGGTTTTCTGGGTCTGAGAGTGTGTGACATGCTCAAGGTCACCCAGGGGATTTCCACGGCCAAGCAGGGAATCAAACCCTGGTCTCCAGGGCTGCAGTCCCACACTCAAACCGCTACACTTCTTCGTCAGAGGCTTTCTTAACTGAGGCACGCACGTACAAGGGAAGAGCAATTGTAGCAAATCTGTGAACCAATCTTCTGGCCAGGTGAAAATACTGAAATACAATGCCTACTCTTAACAGGCATTGAAAACAGCTGTGTGAAAAGTGCCCCAGTACTTTTAATTTCCTGAGATTTAGATAAAACCATAAAGATACATATCTCTATATGTTTCTTTACCCCTCTTTTTTAAAAAAAGACATGGTGGTATGTTTTTGTTAAATGCTGCTGGTGGTATTTCCGTTCAAGATTGCTGCTATACCACCACCAGCACCCCATATTTCTATTAACTTGGGCCAAATTAGCAAGACAGAGAAGACTGTGGTGAGTTACTCCTGTTTGTTTGCCTTCCTACACTTAGTAGCTGATTCCAGAGCCAATGTGGTGTGGTGGTTTGAGCATTACAACCCTAGAGACCAAGATTTGTTTCCCTGCTTGGCCGTGAAAACCCACTGGGAGACCTTGGGCATGGCACGCACTCTCAGCCCCCAGAAAAGCCTTACGGTTGCCATAAGTCAGAAGTGACTTGAAGGCACATAATAGATGATTTCAGCCTTGGTGTCTTCAGACTGTGAAATTCAACTGAGTTGAAAGAACAGTCTCGCCATTTTTCCTTAAGCCTGCGGTAGGAATCATGTGGTTTGCCAGATGTGGCTGGACTGCAGGTCCCAGCATTCCTTGCCCTTGGTTATGCTGCCTGGGGCTGCTGGGACTTCCAATCCACCATTAGGAGGGTTTCATGGTTTCCTCCCTTCCCTTAAACCAAGAGTGGAGAAAAAAGGCTGAATTCAGAGCCAGTGAAATACTCAGTGTGCATTCCTGTATTGGGTAGGTCGAAAGTTAGCGAGTGGCACAAGAAAAACTACTGTATTATTTTAGATTAAAGGTGCTGAAGCCGGTAATTAAGATTCCATTTAAAAAAAATAAATATAGGCACACAAAGACTCAGGAGAATCACTTCAAGTTTTTAGAAGAGAGAATGAAAACAATGGGAAAGCCACCAATGACGGTGTCATGGCTTCATATGTGGAGGTCCAGAGTTCCAGATCAGCCCCAGGGTTCCCCACCCCAGCATTGACCCAATTGCTGTATCAAGCGGATAAAGCAGATCACACCCTGGAAGCTGCACAACAGGTTGGTCAAAAGGGAGCAATGCAGCCGACCAGTTTAACTCTGAAAAGGCTGGAAATTATCTAATATAATTGGAAAGGACAGCAACAAAATTTGGAGCTGTCTGGTCTTTTTAAGTAGTCCGGCTGCACCGTTTTCAAAACCGTCTCAACATAAAGCCTTCTCAGTGGCTGCCCCAGACAGCAGAATTCCCTTCCCAGAGAGGCCAGAACGGCCCCTTCTTTGTTGTCCTTCCCTTGGCAGGCTAAAACCTTTTCAGTCAGACTGGCTGTTAAAACACAACGTTTTAAAGGAACAGGGCTGTATTGTTTTAACTGAACTGCTTTTAAGAGGTTTTTATCATCTTAAATGGCATTTTATTCTTTTAGCAAGGTATGATTTGTTTTAACATTGTAGGAAGTTTATCTTAATGGTCACTTTTGAATGCTTTTAATTATATTCTTTTAAGCTGTAAGCCACTTTGAATCCCAATTTTAGGAAAAAGAGGAGGAGGATTACTAAAGTATACTTGAAGGGATTTTCAGGCTTTAGGTATGAGATAAAAGGCCTGGAAACTATTGCTCATGAGCAGTGGTTTTGGGAGCTGGGTATATTTAGCCTGGAGAAGAGAAGGTTGAGAGGTGATATGATAGCCATGTTTAAATATTTCAAGGGATGTCCTTTGGAGGATGGAGCAAGCCTGTTTTCTGCTACTCTAGAGACTAGGACATGGAGCAATGGCTTCAAATTTCAGGAAAAGACATTCCATCTAAACATTAGGAAGAATTTTCTGATGGTAAGAACAGTTTGATAGTGGGATATTCTGCCTCAGGGTGTGGTGGAGTCTCCTTATTTGGAGATTTTTAAACAGAGGTTGGATGGCCATCTGTAGAGAATGCTTTGATGTTGTATTCCTGCATGGCTGGGGATCTAGAATCATAGAAATGTAGAGTTGGAAGAGACCACATGGGCCATCCAGTCCAACCCCCTGGGACTGGACTTGATGGTGCTTGTAATCTCTTCCAGCTCTATGATTTTAAATAAGAATTGGGCAGTATGACATCTGTGTCCAAGAAGGGGCTTCAGCACCTTTAATCTAAAAGAATACAGTAGTATTTCTTGTGCACATTGGGACACTCTTGTGCGTGTCCTCATGTATCGTAGTCTCACCACCTTCATAAGAGTGTTTGGTGGGGACTGGGGAGAAAGTCTTCTTAGGTTCCTCACAGGCTGTGGAACTCTTTCATAGGAGACCTGCTTGGCTAATTCCTTCCTCTCTCCCCACCAACAGGTTTTTATTGAGGCAGGCTTTTGAAATTTAATTATGGAGCAGTAGTGTCTGTGTGTGTAGTCGAGTGCCTTGTAATTATATTTTGAATGTTTTCAACCATGTCTTTAAATAATATTGCGATGTACAATCAGCCCTCCACATTTGCATGTGTGACATTCATGCATTTGATTATTTGCAAGTTTCTTCAACCCCTGCCCACACCTTCAGGCCCTTCTTTTCCAGGGACGGGGGCTTCCCTCTTGGTTGCTCTGAGCAGGCCATGCAGCCCTTTAAAAACTCACGCTGGTCCTTCTCCTCCTCCACCACCACCACCACCACCAGTCTCTGCCTGGCCAAAGATGGATAACACCCCAATTTCTCAGCACCACAAACCCTCTCCTAATGCCCCACATACATTCAAGGAAGGAGACCCCCCCCCTTCCTGACCTGGTTTGAGCCCTGGGTGCCATTCTGTTCACCATGCCTTAGCCTCCCCCCTACACACACACACTCTTTGATATTTGTGATTTTCCCACTTTTGTGAGGGTCCTGTAGCTCTAATGAATTTGGAGAGCCAACTGTAATTCTCTTTTTAAACTTTCACAAACTAATACTTTAGCTTGAACTTTTTAAAAATTATTCTAACCTGCCTCAAATGCTATCTTGGGAGAAAAACAAGATATAGATTCAGTAAATAAATAAAATTGGTGCGGCCCTCTCAAATTTGTAGCACTGCAGCCCCCATCAATCCTGGCCGACATACACGGCAGTGAAAAAGCCTGAAAGTTGCAGTTCTGCATTGAGAAGGCCAGATTTCACCTACCTTTGTTTCGTACAAAAGTCACTTGCAATGAAATCAAAGGCAGCCCTGTCTGTCCAGGAGAAAAGCAACCTATATATTGGGACAAACCTTTATTAGCAGTAACCAAAATGCCATGGAAGTACCCAGGCTTTTGAATGCTCCAAAATTCTTGGTCTGGCTAGCTAACAGAGATGGGGAAGTGAAACAGACTGGTGGAAGAAACAATAACATCTAGAAATTAGCCAAGTGTTGAAACCATGAAGCCTGTGGTTAAAATTCAATCACAAAATGGAGGGTAGGGGTTAAGCGGCCGGGTACTCAGGCAATTTTACTCTTCAGCGCACACTGGGAATGAGATTGTGATAATCTCCATTTCCAAAAACATTGTAGGTGTGTCTTTAAGTTGCCTGAATTTCACAGGGTTTTCTTAGGCAAGCAGTTCTCAGAGTGGGTTTTGCTAGTCTCTTTCTCTGAAATATAGCCTACAGCACCTGATATCAGTTGGTGGTCTCCCGTCCAAGTACTAACCAGGGCTGACCTTTCTTAGCTTCCAAGATCAGAGGGGGGTCTTCTGCCTTTAGGGTAACAGATCTGTCCCTCACCTTGGGTGAGACATAGTTTCAGCTAATGAACATAAAACGCTATGATAAATCTTAGGTGGCTCTTTTAACAAGATAAAAGCATTTGTTCCCTAGATATTCCTAATACGGTTCTGACAGACCCCTTGGCACACTCGTTCCAAAGAGCGGAACTGAGCAAAGTTGCTTCAAGTACGTATTATTTTGCCCCGGTAACTTAACCCTGCTTGCAGTATATCCAAACTTCCCAAAACAGGCGGGACAAGGAGAACTGTGTTCACCAACCCGCGCGACGCAGCAGTTTTACGCCCCTTCGAACAGGGGGGCCCATCCCATCCCATCCCTCGCCCTTTTCCCAGCCGTTTTCGCTCTTTTGCGGACCTAAGTGGGCGGCTCTGAAAAGAGCCTTTGGGTCTGGCCAGGGAGCGGGCGGAGCTCACTTGGAGCTGGTGTACTTGGTGACGGCCTTGGTGCCCTCGGAGACGGCGTGCTTGGCCAGCTCGCCGGGCAGCAGGAGGCGGACGGCGGTCTGGATCTCGCGGGAGGTGATGGTGGAGCGCTTGTTGTAGTGGGCCAGGCGGGAGGCCTCGGCCGCGATGCGCTCGAAGATGTCGTTGACGAAGGAGTTCATGATGCTCATGGCCTTGGAGGAGATGCCCGTGTCCGGGTGCACCTGCTTCAGCACCTTGTACACGTAGATGGAGTAGCTCTCCTTGCGGCTCTTCTTGCGCTTCTTGTCGCCCTTCTTCTGCGTCTTGGTCACCGCCTTCTTGGAGCCCTTCTTGGGCACCGGCGCCGACTTCGCGGGCTCGGGCATCTCGCGGGACAACCCACTTCCCACTCACAACCGTCTGAAGCGAATGCAGGCGAAGTACCCGCGGCGCTGGTATTTATCTAGCTCTTATGCAAACAAGCACTCCAAGCTTCCGTCTTCCCATTGGCTTCTTCTACCATTGTGGCCACGCCTCCCAAGCTTTTCACAAAGTCCTCCAATCGTCACAATGGGTGACGTTACCCCTTGGCGGTTTCATTGGACACAAAGGGAAGCCTCCTTGTGATTGGACGCCCTCGCGCCTTTCAGGCCCAAGCCAATAAGAATTGCAGAATTGAATCCCAGGGAGGAAATAAAAAGGCCAGGAGCCGTGTTCGGGCCAGGTAGTTCCTTTCGGTTTTTCGGTGCCGTGACTGGCTGCGGTGCGTCGCTACTGGCAGGATGTCTGGGCGCGGGAAGCAGGGCGGCAAAGCGCGGGCCAAGGCCAAGACGCGCTCCTCGCGGGCCGGGCTGCAGTTCCCCGTGGGCCGCGTGCACCGCCTGCTGCGGAAGGGCAACTACGCCGAGCGGGTCGGGCGGGGGCGCCCGTCTACCTGGCCGCCGTGCTGGAGTACCTGACGGCCGAGATCCTGGAGCTGGCCGGCAACGCCGCCCGCGACAACAAGAAGACGCGCATCATCCCGCGCCACCTGCAGCTCGCCATCCGCAACGACGAGGAGCTGAACAAGCTCCTGGGCAAGGTCACCATCGCCCAGGGCGGCGTCCTGCCCAACATCCAGGCCGTGCTCCTGCCCAAGAAGACCGAGAGCCACAAGGCCAAGGCGAAGTAAACTCCTTTTTTCCCCGGGAACTGCGGAGCAACGGGCGAGGAATCATTCTAAGAACCCAAAGGCTCTTTTAAGAGCCACCCACAATCTCCGAAAAGAGCTGGCTGGCTTTGTGGTGCGCACGATTTGTGCGGTGATCAGTTACTAGTCCTTGACTCATAAAAGTTTTATAGTCGCTTTCGGAGAAAGTCTTGACTCTGCCCTTGAATTGGTATTTCATAACCTGTCAAAAACTTGGTGGCACTTGCTTTAGTTTCATGCTGGATTTTACTCCCTGCCCCAGAAGTAGGCTGAGTAGATTTCTAGACCCTCCAGTTTGGGATTTCCCTAATTCCTGGCTGTTCTGCCTTGCTGGGTGAAGCTTTCGGAATTGGGAAGTCCCGAAATATCTGAGCGCAACAGAAATTCTACAGTTCTTTTGTGGCTCTTAAGTTATTGTGGTGTGCCTGTTTGTACCGAGGTCTCACTGTCTCCAAGTGGGTTTACTCTAAAGTAAGCGCGGAGGATCGTAGTGGAGTTCTTGCTCTGTGTCTGTCTGGATCGATAGTTAATGTCTAGATGCGCAGCAATAAAAAATCCAGGACAGGAATGGGACTAGAATTCCTTCCATACAATGCAAACCGAGCAAACTACAGTGTAGCACGCCACATGCAATAATATAACGCAAAACGGAACGATACTGGAACGTAGGCGCCACAATAGTATCGGAGTAGATAGTGCAACAGTGTAGCTGCGCCCTGTTCCTAAAGCCAGAGGAGTTGTGCAATGTTTCAAATCAGGTTCTGCAATTCGCCATGTTATATGTGGTAGAGGGGCGGCCGCTTCCTGCACAGCTGCCGAAATAGCTCAGTTGGGAGAGCGTTAGACTGAAGATCTAAAGGTCCCTGGTTCGATCCCGGGTTTCGGCAGGCGCTTTCGTTTTCCTATGCTGATCAAAGATGTTTCACTTTACGAAAAATACCAAAACTAATTAACTTTTTTTTAAGCCTCCCTGTCTCTTTGAAAACAGTTCTGGAGAAGCAAGTTCTTCTTAAGAAGGCACCTCATTATTTTGACCTTCCAAGAACATTACCAGGTTAACATTTCAGGGACAGAACATCAGGTACAAAGAAGGAAAGCAAGGGGAAAACTTAAAAAGGTTTTTCTAATGTTTGTCCAGGATAATGTGTTCCTAAAAATAAAATACATCTGTGTTATGTTTAGAAGCCTAGGGAAAAAAAAGACCAGAAACATAGAGGTGCAGAATTCCTTTCTGGGTTTTTTCCCCCTTGAAACCTTGTTTTTCTGGAAAAAATGAAGAGAAAATTGGATTAGTGAATATTCTACTTTAGAATAAGGAATAAAATCCTTTAGTCAAGGTGCTTATATATTTAACCCTCATCCCCACACACAACTCCTGCATTATTTCTAAAGCTATGTTTGTTGGCGTGTGCCTTCAAATCATTTCTGACCTATGGAAACACTATCCTGGGGATTTTCTTGGCAAGATTTATTCAGAAGTAGCTTGAGGAGAGAGTGTTTTCTAGTGGGTTTCCATGACTGAGTGGGGAGTTGAACCCTTAATCCAGCATTCAAACCACATGGTGCTACATGGACTCACAAAACTATGGCCATTTCCACGCTACTCTGTTCTAGTGCTATTATTTCACTTTCAACATCCTATGGAATCCTGGGGTTTGCAGTTTCAGGAGGGGCATTTCAAATTCTCAGCTAGAGAGCCCTTTGGCCTCAGTAAAACCGTACAATCAGGATGTTGAAAGTGGAATAACAGCCCCATAACAGTGTAGTGCAGAAATAGCCTACACCATCCATACAGTTTTATGTATGACTATGCATGGCAGTGCTACTCAGAGTAGTGATCTGTGATACATAGCAGTCTCCAAACCATCATCTGTCAGTCCACTGAGTTTCCAAGAAAAAAAAAATCAGTTGTAGCTATTATGCCGGAAGATGGTTCTGGTCCTTTCGACACATTAGATAACCTGAAAAGTCCTAACAGACAATAAACTATCAGTACATTGTAATTGCTCATCCTGGTTTCATCTTCTCGATTCTTTCTCTGGGAACAGATGTTTTATTTCTGATTATGCTATAGAAGACCAGAAGACACAAAATAATTTTCTTTGTTTTGCCACTGTTTGTGGGGTTTTTCTGTTTTAATTGTTTTTTTTCCCCTGTTCCTCATAAACCAGGGAAACCAAAGATTTCTTAACTTCGGGACCTTCCAGCTGCATTTGCAACAAAAAATTTAAAAGTGAGAAAAGTAAATTCAATTTGTAATTACTGTCTGAATAAAGTTTATTTTTAATATGCATGGCATGATAATTGATGCCAAATGATGTTACACTTTAGCACATTATCTTTCTAAACTAAGAGCAAGACTTTCAATCTATAAAGGGTGCTGATATTACATTTTTTCCCTGAATTTTACAGAAAACATCTATTTTTTTCTGGAGAAATGGAAGGAAGCAATTTATTCCTCTTGACTTCAAAAGTTCCTTCTCTAGTTGCATTCCTTAACATCTGTGTTTTTTTTAATATTTAGCAAGCCGTTATTAGCTACAGTGTGTGCCATCACAGCAAACAGATATAAAATGGAGAAAGATGACTGATAATAATAGACCTCATTCTCTAATAACTTCTAATAGTAGAATGGCATTCATTCACCAAACAGACAAGGACAGCTGTTTAAAGTAAAACTATAATATGACACAGGTCATGTTGCTTTGACAAGATACTTTATCTCTAATGTTACTGCAATAAAGGATACAATTTTTTTTATGACTACTGAATTGGCCTGAGTTAACTAAAGTCACTGGTAATAAAGAAGAACATGCTACTTTAAATAAACTAATTGGCTCTAAAGGAACACTTAAGACCCTATCCCTTTGACACGATGGTTCTGTTTAAAGGGTGGAGTTTGGACTAAGTGTTAGGGGTTTTCAACACTACAGTGTTATAGTGCTATTATTCCACTTTCAACATCCTATAGAATCCTGAGATTTGCAGTTTAGGGAGGGGCATTTAGAATTCTCAGCCAGAGAACTCTTTGGTCTCAATAAACTACAGACCCCAGAATTCCACAGGATGTTGAAAGTAGAATAATAGCACTATAACAGTCTAGTGCAGAAAGGCCCTTAGTATCAGGGCTCCTTATTAGGTTGGAACTGCAAAACCAATCTAGTGAGAAATAAAGTCCTATCACAATACCCACTTGTTTTTCCTCCACCCCCCTTTCATAATTACCCCATTCAGGAGAGGGGTATAGTGAGGAGAAAAGAAAGTAGGGGTGGGGAATCAGCATCTGTGAGTCTGGGTGAATATGCTTAACTGGATCAAACTCAAGGACCTACTTAGATGAGGACTATAATCCTAGCAACTGGCGACCCCAAAGCCCCCTCAGAACTGTTCTGTTGTTGATGTCAAGGGAGCTGATGTTGTGAAGCAAAATAGCAATAAGCTCTTGCTCTGAATAAAATCCCCAACTGAAGCAGCAGTCCTAAATATACTTTCCTGGAGATAAGTCTCATTCAATGCAATGGAACATACAGCTGACTGGCATGCCCAGGAGGCAATTCAGATTCACTTAGGGTCAGGCCTAGCTCAAGACGGTTGGATATCCAAGATGGAAAGTCAGATTAATAGGTGCACCCAACCACAAATGAATCTTGGATGCAATACACTGGAAAGCTATTGTTTGCAAGCATGGTAGACTCCTGTAGTCTCGTACAACTTCAATGTGTTTCCATGGTGATTCCCAGGGGTGTAGCTCCAGGAGAGGAGGAAAAAACCACTCACACACACACACCATTTCCCTCAATCCCCAAATTTCTAGCACGGCAGAGAGTGAGAAACTGAAAACCATAACCTACCACCCCTTCTACGAGGTATGCAATTTTCATAAATTGAATTAATTAATTAATGGAGAACACAATTGGGGAGACGCTGACCAGAGAACATGTTTGGGATTACTCTAGGCAGAGATGTGTTCAGGGTCATGCAAAGTCATATAGGATTATGTAGAAAACACTAATAGGTTTGTGTGAATCCTTTTATCACTCTGGGCTCTCTGTACTTCTGAGCATAATGAAGGAACTGCCTGGATTGGTGAGCATCTCTCCATCTTACCCTATGGAGATCTTCCCTATACACCCTACCTGACTGAATATTAAGAGGATCATGAGTCCCATCAATGTTTTGTCACTCCAGAGTTAAGCAGTCAACCTATTCCAGACCCCTTTGTCAGTTTCATAGAAAATCCATTATACCTTTGTCATTATACCTATTTGAAATAGGGTATAAAAAAACCAAACCTCAACCCCACTCACTTGTAGTATGTTGGACGTAGGACATGGTGTCTCAGACTGCTGTTCCTCCGTACTACCCTCAGATGCTGTCTGAGTACCTCTGCTGTGACTCCTCCTTCAGGACTGGTAACTATCATGCTTCTACCCAATCTCTCTCTATCCAGCCTTTCTTGCCTCACTTTCCAATAGGCTGGTATGGTTCTTAAGAGTGTCTAATTTCCTGTGTGTTTGTCAGTTCAAATAAAATACTTTGTTATTCACTGGACTCCTCTCTGCAGTTACTACTGGTATAGATAGGTGAAAAAATCCTTCTGTTACCCTTCTCTTGCATGCCTCCTTTGTGCTATAACTCCCCCAAAATTCTGAGGAGACGCTAGCACTGTGGGGGGACCCCACTGTTCCCCACCTCTTAGGGAACCACATGCATGTGTTGAACTCTTCCATTTGCTGTGTTCACACGTTTTCTTGCTAAATTTGTCTGCCTCTTTTCTTTGGATGCCCAACCTATATTTCTAGATGCTCAACTAAAGTTTTAAGTGACTTCAATGCTAGAAATTTGGGGACTGAAGGAAAATTTCTTATGGAAGCAATGTTCTCATCCCCCCACCCAAGCTACACTCTGATGGGACTGTTTGGTTACAAATCCCAGTAGAATAGGAGTGTTATGGTTTTTATAATAGATCTAAGGTAGGTAATTCGATCCCTCTGATGCTTGCTCCCATAACCTTCAGTCGTAGCCAGCATAACCCATGGTGAGGTATTATGGGGGCTGCAGTTCCGAAATACCCAAAGGAACATAGGTACCCATCCCTGGAGATGTTCAGTGGTCTCCTCACATCTACTACAAGATAGAACCCTTATAGCCTTCTAGATGTGGTTTTGGCTATGAGTCGTAGCATCTTCCACTACCTGCAATGCTGGATAGAGCTGATGGAAATTGCAGTCCAACATCTGGAGGCCCAAACAATTCTGCTGCTGTTCTACTTGTATACACTTGTGTTTACAGTTTCAATGTCATAAATGTCTGTGGGCTTGGAGGATGTCCTGGGATGTCCTCTTGGGGGAAGTTCTGGGATGTCTTCTTGCATTTCAAGATCTTCAAGCCCCACTGTTTACTTCTCACACCATCACTTTCTTATGCTGCACAAACAGGGCTAATTGTGGGGTGGAATAGGATGAAGTCTATTTTGATAAGCCTTGGGCCTAAACCAACATACCTTCCAACACTCTACAGATGAAAACTGGGACACATGTGGCCAAGCAATATTAGAGTGTGGCCAGTGGCATATGGATGCTCCACAGCGCCCAGGCCGAGGTGGCG
>CAOKZL010000275.1:600000-795388 GCA_948472985.1 Iguana delicatissima | reverse complement strand
TTGAGGCCATTTCCCCCTTACATGGTTACAGAGCTATTTTTCCACCTTCAACTTCCTGAGGAATTCTGGGGTTTGTAGTTGACTGAGGCCAAAGAGCTCTTTGGATGAGAATTCTTGAGGCCCCTCCCTAGACGGCAAACCCCAGGATTCCATAGGATGTTGAAAGCGGAATAATAGCGCTGTAGCAGTCTGGTGCGGAAACGGCTGGAGGAGTGTTTCCTAGCGCCCACCGCCCTAATTACCCAAGATCCTTCATTCTAACGGGAAATGTCACTTTTTAAAAAAAAAAACAGCGGAAGCTTCAGCGAGCAAAGCGCTCAGTCCGCCTTTGCGCTCCCGTGACTCTCCTCCGCCACCCCGGACGAGGCATCACGTCTGTCCCTCACCCCCACCGTGGCATCCACTCTAAGCGCGGGAACAGAGCACCAACCATACAGGGCCGACCATCATTACAGCCACCTCCGCCTCGGCTTCTTTGCCCATGTCCACCCCACCCTACCAACTCTCCCGCTTGCAACGCTCCCATCACACCAGTCCTCTTCTTAACCTTTGTTTGTCTTAAAAGCTACGGCTCTGGTACCTCCTCAGCTTTCACATCCCCCATCCAAACGCTCAGCTACCTATTTACCCACCTTTCTGTTTACAGTCTTGTCTTCTCCTAACGGCCGCCCCAAGCTGCAGCCCTTCTTGGCGCGGCCCCTTTAAGAGTGACCGCCCAAACCCGGCGGCTTCGCTCCGCCACTTTGAGCCAATCTTTTGACCTCGCATGCGCAGAGAGACCTAAGCCTCAGGGGCTGATGGGAAACGTAGTTTTGATGTGGAGCCAAAATTACTGTCCCGAAGGGACGAAATTACGAGACAGGGTGATCTAGGGGTTTGAGCATTGGACGGTGGCTCTGGAGACCAGGATCCCCGCTTGGCCATGGAAACTCACTGGGTGACGCTGGGCAAATCACACTCTTATCAGTCTCAGAGGAGTCACACACTCTCAGCCTCAGATGAAGACAAAGGCAAACCCCCATCCGAACAAATCAAGAAAACCTCGCTAAGGGTCTCCATAAGTCGAAGGACACAACAACGACATGGGACGAGATTTTTCGACAGTTGCAGCCTGCATCCTGATCTTCATCCGTAGGATTATTTTGCCCAAACAGAAAACTACCGCTGGTTCAGTATTAAGATTGCTTCTGTGATATCGCTGTTGCACAGCAAGCACCTCATCATGCTTAATCGAAAATAAATTCCAATGAAGTACAGTTATTGGTAAACAAAACGCAGCGGTAACTATACTGGTCATAAATTCCCCAATCCATGCTGTGCTAAGACGGGCTCATCAGGTAAGTGAGTTTCACTCTAAATGTTCATTAGGCCTGCTGCGGAAAAAAAGGCAAACAAGGTAATAAACTCCGAGTTTCCGCTTTGAAAATATTAACAGCTCCCCTCAAAGCTGGCCAAGCCACTAAAATTCACTGAACTCAGTCAGATTTAGATGTACTTAGAATGATGCTATAAGGTTGCATTCCTCCCAGGTACTTAAATTATCTTTTGGTCTATGTCTTTTTAAGTGTTGTTTAATTGTTGTAAGCTACTTTGAGTCCCAACCTGGGAAAAATTGGGGTATAAATAAAGATAACAACAACAATACAGTTTCCAGAATCCCAAGGATGGCCATCACTGTAACCCCAAAAAGTAACTTCTCAGATTCAGATATAGTGGGACCTACGGTGAACAGCTGATACACTTTGCATTCAAGGTACTTACTAAAATGAACGAACAGAAAAATCACTTATAAAATAATTCCACAATCACCAATTATTAGCCTCCAGATTTATTTATTAACTTGCTGCCTATTTACTTGTCCACACACAGTGCCACGGATTGCTTTCCTTCCAAATGGCCACAGGAATACAATGAATGTTAAAACTCCATTGTATTCCATTCAACTCAGTGCGCTGATTGCTGACGCAGTGAATTAAGGGACTCTCCACAAAGAGACAAATAAGGAAGTGTTGACTGTAGAAATATATTCAGGGAGATCCTTCATTTGTGATAAAGCTCCAGATTAAAAGCATGTTGTCAAATTACTTTCAAAGTGGCTACTGGCAGGGACTGGAGCCATGTCCTACCTGCACAGCTCAGAAAATACTACAGTTACTTACAGTAGCCATACTCTGATATTCGTTCTGGTAGTGTTACCCTGTTTGCTGGGGGTCCCGGGAGGGGTGCCCAAATAACCAAAACACCACAACGCAAAGATGGGGAAATTAACTGGAGCACTTGCTTTACGCTAACGAGAGGCAGGGTAACTTAGCGGGGATCTTGTAACCCTATGTATACGGGGTCAGGTCAGTCAAGCAGCCAGACAGTTTTAAAATAGCAAAAATTGATGTTTTATTAAAGACAGACAAACACTTAAGACAACACAACCACACAGCTAGCTAAGAAATAAGAAATAAGGAGCTTTCGGGGGAAATGGGTGATATGACACCTTTCTCATAGTCCTGAAGAGTTGGAAGGAAGAAGCTCAGCGTGGATTGCTGAGGGGAGCTCACTGGACGACACGGCAGCAAGGCAGTCTGGAACTTGGGAGCGATCCGAGGAAGTTCTCGGAACTGGGTTTTTTTATAGGGAAAGTATGACCGTAGGCTAGTCTGAACTTGGGAGAGAACAATGAGGTTTGGACGTGAGACAATGTCTCCAAAAGGTCAGAATTTAACATGATTGGATTAAGTCCGAGTCGACAATGGAATGGCCAGTATGCAGATGCGCTTTGCCAGTGAAAAGTCTAGCTTGCCAAGCTACCTGCTCGGGGCAGGGGGCTCTTTGTATTAGCGTGCATCCTTAATGAAGTGTTTGTCTAGGGAGGTCTCCTAAAGCAAGATCTGGCTGAGTCTGGCTTGCCTAGATGGAGAAAGGAGTGTTTCAGCAATTAATAGCCATGCCTAGCTCCGTGCTTGTTCGGGAGCCTCACAAACACTTGGCTGAGGGTGGCAAAATGAGACCGAATTATGATATCACACAATATCTAATATCTTCTGAAGCCAGGCCAGTCCACGGTGATAACAGTAGATCCTTTCAGTACGGTTCCTATTTTGTCATCTTAGCATGGACATGTATAATGATGACAATGACAATAAATATTTGCACAGAAGCAGAGTGAGGCTGGCAAATACTGGACAACTTAGCAAGTCAAGAAGTTGCTGTTTCTAATCACAAACACATTGAGCACCTCCATCTCTCCATTTTGAATTTACAGCTCCCACATTCCTTTGCTAGGTAGGGACTGATGGGTGTTGGAGGCCAGAGTATCTGGAATGCCAATGGTTCTCCAGTCTATCTGCGTGCCCTTTGTCCTTCCTCTGCTCTGGGCTGGATCGGTTGAGGCAGGGCTGACAGTGATGGCCCTCCAGATGGAGCTGCACTGGTGCTCCCACAAATATCCAGAAGGCCACCATTGCCAGTTAAAAGATGCCAATTAAAAACTGATCTATGCATTCAAAAAAAGTGCACAAACCAAATGTTTTTCTGTGGCGTAAATCCCTATATAAACAGCATGATTAGACTGAAACCCTACTAATATTAACTTTCCATAGACAGGGAGTTTTTAATGTGAAGTCATACATCCACTTCACTCTAATACATGTTTACATTCCAACATCTAAAATCCAAGGCAGGTTGTACTACATTATGATTTTCTCCTGGAAAATATCACTAAACCATTATAAACATAGTAAGTGATATGTTTCCTTTTGTTAAGCCAACCAAAGGGCCAAATTGAACTACCAGCCTCAGCTGCAGTACACCCATCGAATCACGGAGATTTGCTTGAGATTCTCTGGGTCTACTCTTGCTTGGACAAGTCAATTGGATTTAGACGATCCCAAATTAATTTCAAAATAGCAAAATGCTTGGCATCATGATGTGTGCCAACATAGCAGGGATGGACAATATTGTCAGGTCCAGGGGCTAACTTTCTGACCCCCAGCACCCTCCAGGGGGGCACAGATTGCCAAACAACACAAAACTGGAAATGGCTGGAAATCTACTTCTAGTTTTGAAAAATAATTTAAAATGTTAAGGGAGGGAGTTTGACAAATCACCGCTTTCAGAGGCTTCAAAAAGAGGCCAATTTGTTCTTTTTATGCCAGAAATGGAACAGAAATAGGGAGCCTCAAACACAGCTTTCAAAGGTCACACCTCAGCTACCTGTTTAATATTACTGTTAGTAGTAATTGGTGCTATTATCTTATGGCCTGCACTGTGTTAATAAATATTAAATTTTCACAGCAAAACTTAAGAGGCTTGTGGCATCTTTACAACTCAAGAGATTATAGCACATGTTTTTGTGAATTACAATCCACTTCTTCAAAGGGAATATAATCTTAAAAGCTAATGAATATATCCAAAAGACATGGCTGTTGCAGAGAAGGGATGTTGATTGTAAAATCAGGGCAAATCTTGACACAGAAAGTAATGTGTCTTCTGTAATTTATGTAATAATTATTATATTAACATTGACTATTAGCAAGCAACCTGACAATAAGTAAGTCAGTTGACCTGTGTAGTTGTAATTGTTCTCAAAACGAATTTCATAGAAAGAGGGAACAGAGGGGGAAATTAACACTTATCTATACAGTAATTCCAAAGTAAGGTAAACAAAAGGAATAACTATATTGAGTACTAATTTATTCCATTTAAACTTTCTGCCCTTACTCTACTTGAAATGTTTAGCTTTGAATATTTTGTTAAATCCGGCATTATAATGGTGAGGGCCGAGGATTTCTGAGAGGGTAGTCCAAACAAATAATTTTTTAATCCTGTCATCAAAATGTGCCATGCACACACCAACCATGCTATATAGAAGGTGTTTCTGCAATGAAGATAGTTTTATAATGGCTTCTTCCCTCAGATAATAGCAGGGTTGTTGCATATTCTAACCGACTTTAAAGAAATTCAGAAAAGAAAAAAAAAAACCTCAAGCTTGATGGTACAAATATTAGGGGATGTAATAAAGGGAAATAAAAAAAAACTGGCTTAGTGAACTGGCCATTCATTGCATAGTCTCTGTCATTATGAAATGGTTACTGTGGGATTAACCAAGAAAAGAGGTTCAAAGCAACAGCCTTCCACTTGTTGGGTTGCACAGCTGTTATTATTGGACCATACAATTGTGCAGCACTGCCATTTCTCTAGGATAGAATGCAAGATAGTTTACAAATTAAAAGTATAGTATAGCTAAAACATACAAAATATTAGCATGAAAATAAAATTAAACTATTAACAATTTGAAACATTATTAACTTGATTTAATTATCCCTCTCCATCACCATGGATAGGAGCAGGAATTACTAATTTTAGACGCAGGTACCCTTTAGGAACTTGCTATGCGGGAGAGGGGTCAATGAGCCCTAAACACACACACACCTTTGTTTTCCTTTCTCTTGCTTTTTTTTTCCTGTCACAATGAATCTGAAAGTTCAAATGCAGTCTTTTAAAGTACTCCTTTTAATTGTTTGTTCTGCTCTGACATTATGTGAAAGAAATCAGTTTCCACCAGAGTAAAAGAAATTCTTCACTTTGCATTCATGTTTGTATGTGCATGTTTCTGGAGATTCTCAGCAGGGCTTGTGACCTTAGGAAGATAAAGAATTACTGAAACAGAAGGGCTGAATGATGGATCCCTTGAAAAACGTTCATCACATTTTTCTGAGGCTCACAGCCTTCTGAAGTGGCCTGGTGCAGAGGCATCAAGCAACGCGACTGTCCCTACATCGGTGAAGCTGGGAATTCAACTGAGGTGGCCAGTGAGGTGGAGAACACCTTAAAACTAATGCTTTAAGTTTGAAGTGGGGCTCAAATTGGTTTGGAGTTTCAGCCAGCAATGCTCCTCAGTCATTTCCACAGTTTCTACCTCAGACATCCACTTTATAAGCCAAATACAGGCCTCACGTTGGATTCCAGACCTTAGCTAGCATGCAGCTACATTGGCGACGCACATAATGCAAAAAGTCACTTAGGCCATTTCCGCACTACACTGTGGCACTGCTATTATTCCACTTTCAACATCCTGTGGAAGTCTGAGGCTTGTAGTTCACTGAGGCCCAAGAACTGAGAATTCTAAAGGTCCCTCCCTAAACTGCAAACCCCAGGATTCCATAGGATGTGGAAAGGGGAATAATAGCGCTATAATAGTGTAGTGCGGAAATGGCCTGACTTAACGTCCCATTGACCTAAACGGCGGTTGCCATTAGTGTTGGCCCCTCCCTAAACTGCAAAGGCTCCTCTCTAAACTGCAAACCTCAGGATTCCATAGGATGTTGAAAGTGGAATAATAACGCTATAACAGTCTAGCGCAGAAAAGTAGATACACAAAAGCCCGCAGTTAATGCTTGAAAACTTAAAAAAAAACACGAAAGAAAATACATTAGGAAAGAGCAAGCTATGGCCCAGTCACCGCTGCACTATAATTCTGAATTGATCTGTTTTTAGAAAACGAGCGGAAGATCTAAGGAACCCGAAAATCGGCAACCCGCATCTAAAGATCGGCGTAACTCTAGGGGGACAACGGAGGAAAAAAAATACATAACATCCGGTCCCAGAATGCCGCGGGCAAGAGGAAGTCTTGAAGGGAGGGGGCGGACAGGGGTGGCGGGGGTTAGGTGGAGCATGCGCAGTGCGTCTCGGCGGGTAGAGGGGTTGCAGTACTCTTTTGTTTGGCGGAGGCGGCTTGAACGCGGGAGGCCCGTTGTCCAGCCGTTGGTCTTTTGCCCCCCTCCCCCTTTAACGCGGGGCCAGCTCGGTCCGACTGGTGTTCGCGCGTGCTCCGTTTCCCTCCTCGCGCCCGGCTGCTTTGGTTTTTGTTTTTTTAAATTTTCCCCTCGCGCCTTCTTGGTGGGGCTTAAGAAGGTAAAAAAAAAGAAAATACGGGGAGGGGGCGCCCAGGCACACCGCGCGCGCGAGAGAGTGAGGAGGGACGGGCGGCCATATTGGGGGTGGGCTGAGGGGGGGTTTCCAGGGGGTGTTTTGGGGGTTGTGTAAAAACGCGGGAAGAAGCGATTCGGTGGCGGGGGTAGAAAAGAAACTGCACCAGGTTCCCAAATGTAGGGAGGAGAAGCTCTTCAGAGGGGACGAAGGTGCGAGACGCCTCTGAGGGGGGAGAGAGGAGACCTGAGAGAGGGAGCGTGACGAGGGGCTCACAAAGGTGTGCCTGAAATGTGGTGGTGGTGGTGGTGGAGGCGGCTGCTTCGTGGAAGGCAAGACAGGATGAGTAGGGCAGATGGAGGAGGAGGAAGAGAACTATACTGAATGTCCAGGTCACAATAGATGTCCGTATGAAGAGCAAGGGGTGTGTATTTTTGTTTAGGAAGGGGCATTTTTCAGGGAGGGAATGCTCAGTGTGTGTTCGGGAGATCCAGGAGGCGTTTGTATTAGATATTATGGAAGGACTGTTACAAGGAGGCGGATTTAAGTCTATATATATAATATGTGGGTAGTCTTTTTTTGCAAATGGAGTGAATGCAGAAATTGTGAAAAGATAAATGAGCCTCCTAATACGTATATTGAGGGGGCAATCTCTGTTCAAAGTATTGAGTTTAACAAGTAGAGGACGTTGTTTCAAAAGTAAGGGAGGAGCATACGAGTCCAGGAATGTTTGTAAAAGTGATAATGCTGTTATTTTTAAAACTATGCAATGAAGTCCAGGTGAACATTTTTTTTTCCTCTTAAGTGGGGAGGAAATACTTCGGAGGATTGGGAGAGAGGGGCTTTTGTGTGGACTTTGCTCCAGTAGAGCGAATAAAAGTGGGAAAAGCTGGTAGAATGAGATCGTTCTCTGGCAATTCATTGTGAAAGTGATGAGGAGGTGTTGTTCTGTCTCTCTAAAATAACTGCCAGTTTTGAAGCTGGCGGTCTCTTGTTGATGTAGCAGAAAATTTCACTAAAGAGTAATAATTGAGAACAGGGAAGTGTTTGGGGACAAGCTCCTACTGCATAATGAAATTTAATGTTTGAACATTTGTAGTTCAAGAGTGCCCTATATAGGTGTAAACTTTGTGGCTCCTGATAATTGATATGAATACTGAGATTTCTGAGGTGCAGACAGAGAATAGAGCTGCTTGAGGATACGATTCTGTATTGGAGCAAAGTGTAGAATACACTAGGAGGCATAAATGGAAATGTTTTAATGTGGCTAACAGAGAGAGGAAGAGAGAGAGGAGGAGAGAATTTGGGAAGCAGGGAATTTTATGTCTCCCATAACATGGGGGGGGATGTCAGAAGGAGGAGCCAAGTACAGGACAATATTGGAGGAGGATAATGTATCTGGGTTCAGAGTGGAAGATCCCACTAAGCAATCTGGGAATGTGTGGGTGGCTTGATAATGGAAATATGCAAAAGTAAGATATCTGGTCAAGCTTCTGTGTATGAAAAGACAGGAGGATGACTTTCATCTCTCAAAGATAGATTGCTTGATTTGGAGCAAAGCCAAGCAGACCATTGTTGCTTAGGAAGGGAATCAACTGAGTGAAGAGTGTGTGTGTGAAATGACACAATATGTGAACTCCAGTTGTTGGGCTGAAGTGGTATCAAAGGACCCTTATCTGAGAACTACTTGGGATGTATCCAGGCAACAGTATTTGTGATGGGTGACATTTGCAGTCTTCTGATGGAAGAGAAATTTGCTATATTTATACCCCACTTTTTTCTCAAGGAACTCAGTGTTTGTCCCACTTTATTCATATGAAATAGTAATTAATCTAAGTTTACTTGAGGCATTCGTGATTGTGCTAGGATTTGAGTCTAGGATTCCTCAGTCCAAAACTCAGTTCACTATGCCATCCCGAAAGATATGTTGGTACACCCGGATATTTTACTGTGTTTGTGTGCCTTTAAGTCCTTTCTGACTTACGGAGACTCTAAGGTGAATCTATCACAGAGTATTCTCGACAGAATTTGTTCAGAGGGGGGTTGCGCTTGCCTTCATCTGAGGCTGAGTGTGACTTGGCCAAGGTCATCTAGTGGGTTTCCACAGCTGAGTGGAGATCTGAACCCTGGTCTCCCAGTGTCTTAATCCAGCACACAGAACACTGCACTACACTGGCAAACCCATAAACATATTGCCAGAGATGATGATAAGTAGTGTTTGAAGCTCTGTCAGTTCTTCTAGTGAACATCATTCCTTTTTACAACTTTGTATAATATGATTTCATTTCTAGGAGTTGCCTTCCACCTTTCAATACTAATTGATATCTCTGGGACAATATACAATAAAGTAGGAACAACTGTAAAAGTGGAATATATTGCCTCTGCTGAATGGAGAACATTAAACAGGCATTTTCCATAAGTAAAATTACTAAATAGTCAGATGTGAGGGAATTCCACAAAATGCCTTGGTTCTTTGTTCAGCCAACTGTAGTTTCCTGTTGTGTGGTTCTTGCTTGTTTGAGGAATGGATAAAAACTGCTGGCTTTGAAATGATTTTCTGTTTTAAAATAGCCAGGCGTGAAATGAAAGCTGAATGCAAACAGTCCCTTAAAGTTGAACTCTGACCCTCCCTGGAAAGGTGAAAGTTTCTTTTTTGTAAAGAACAAACTAAGCAAAATGTATTTCTGAATCAAAATAGAACACAATATTAGTGTATTTTATGGCTTCTTTCTGTGGTCCAGTGACAGGCAAGCATTGCAGGTGTTTTGCACTGATCATCTCTGTTCCTTTCCTACACCTGTTAACTAACTGATCTCTATAAATGTCTTGAGTTCAGAAGTGTAATTGTAAATATTTATCTGCCCAGTTATTGCCAGCCATTTTTTTTTGGATGGCACTGTTTACTTTTTCATGGGAGTTGTTTGATCACCACTAAGTTGTATTCAATTGTTTCATTTAAAATTTCTGCAGACTGTTTTTTTTCCTTTGCTGAAGAAAGCTTCAAAATAGTTACGCATTCAGCTTTTAAACAATAAAATGTCACCTCACATCATCTTGAGATGTACCCCCGTCATTCTAAGGCCAGTCTGATGTTCTCCAGTTTGTACATTTTCAGTATTACAGTTGGGAACAGAATATATTGGTGATACAGCCTCTTGGGTCCATATCATGTCTTTTGCTCTGAGAGTTAATATGGGGCCTATAGAAAGTGGAATGCAATACTAAATCAAAAGTGGCTGGTAGTTTTGAGGAGGAAAGTATAGATTGGGTCTAGAATCCTAGAACATTGTTATATTGAGATTGAGCTGTATCTACTGGAAAGGAGAGAAGTTGCTCTAACCTATTTACCCTTTTCTTTAAATGATACTGCCATTCTGTTAGTGCAAAAAATAAAAGGCATTGGAATGCTTCTGGCTATATGTTGTAAATCCACAAATAGGTATATTTCACTGGGCTCTCCCTCTCCACTGTACGACATAGGCCAAACAAATGGCCTGCATGTGGCCTCACAGTCTTTCCATGTAGTCCACATGGTTACCGAATTCCCTTCTGCTTTTTGGGAAAGAAAAAGAGAATCATCACTGTGGGCGCTTTCCCTAATGAGGAGTGGGGAAGGATCTCTCTACTCCCAGCAGAGAAGGCACCTTTGAAAACAAGAATTCTGTTCTCAACTGGTATAGTTCCCCCTCTTGCGTAGGGCCCAGAGACTGATACATCCCTGTCCATGTATACAGAGATACCAAAGGGGAAAAGTAGGGGTGTGAAAGAGGGGGCAGAGGAGGGTCTGTACACTTGTGAGCCCTAGATGAGCAAGCAGCACATGGTTTCAAAACTACCCACTCCTGAGTTAAATGAAGTGAAATTAGTGAATTTGATATGTACAGAAGCCTTGGAGATGACTAAGTAGAACCAATTGAAATGATAAAGCTTCATGAAATCTATACCCTGTTTATAGTTTCTTAATTATGGTGTGTGCAGAGCCAATTTTAGAACCGTATCTGAAATCTACATTGAAATCCTAAGAAACTAGTTCCTCTTTTAAAATACCTGTATTTAAAACCAGTGAGAAATCTCTGCAGATCACAAAGAGTTTTGGTGCAAATCTCATGTTTTGCGATTCTTAATTATTAGGATTAATCTAGCTGGTCACACAGCTTCAAATTAGGAACAGGGTTTATTGCACTTAGAGCTGCCAACCTATCTCTTTCTGCTGCTTGTTTTGCTTTCTATCACACATAAAAGTGACAAGATTTATTTTTCTGCAAGCATTTCATTGCTCTGAAGCATATTTCAGGCTTTGGGAAATCTTGAACCTTGGAAGTATTTAAGACTACCATAAATTAATGCAGAACTGTGTTATGTTGTGAGGAGAAATGTGTACACTATAGAGCCAAATTTCAAATTAGTCTTAACATGGCCTTTTGCTGGAAGGTGTTTTGGAGTATTGCTTGGAGCCAAGTTAATTTCATGTAGTTCACATGATTTCAGTGGTATCATACTCAGTCTGGATTGAGTTCCTGTAGCTCTAGGTGTGTGGAGAAATCACAAGGAGCTCTGACCTATAGGTCTCATCATTTGGGAGGCAAGCCAGAACAGTTTGAACTTTGGGAAAGTGTGTTCTTCAGACATTTTCCCCTTTCAGTTGCTATTCATAGGTCTCACTCCCTAGTCAACCATCCTTCACTGCAAACGAGACTCATTTCTTCTTAAAACTCTGGCTGTGCTTGACGACTCCTTTGTCAGTTTCCATCTAACCCGCAACAGGAACAAGTGCATCCTCCTGCTGAGAGATGCTATGCCTCTAGGAGGCCAGTAGTTTTCTTTTTCCAGTAGACTAACTTCATT
Organism: Iguana delicatissima; assembly: GCA_948472985.1. NCBI lineage: Eukaryota > Metazoa > Chordata > Lepidosauria > Squamata > Iguanidae > Iguana > Iguana delicatissima. The sequence continues at coordinate 783,622 of CAOKZL010000275.1, read as the reverse complement.
TCCAAAAGAAGCGAGCTGTTTAATCTTCCATGCTTTCTGGGTGCTTTTGTGGTGCTCTGCCAGTTACGGATGCCTTTCCCGCTGCAGTACTACCATCTTTGCTGTGTAGTCAGACACACAGGTTCTGGTGGGAAAGAAATTACAGTTGCTTCCTGTAGAATGAGTTTCTTTTGGGGAGGAAAAACTTCATTGTACCCAAAACAGTGTCATTTGTAGCAAATGAGACACCTGGCTTTGGGAGAGAAAAAGTGTTGCAGCTGCAGATGGCGTGGTCATCTTTCTCAGGATTTCTTGTGGTAAGGAGCATCATTAATTACATTTTTGTGCAGTGGTGTTTTGAGGAGACAAAGTACAGTAGCTATGTGTGTCCTGTTGCAAGGAAAAGACCTGAGTAGCCAATTCAGACATAAGCTGTGATAGGCATTGTATAGTGAGATGTTTCACTTACTGCTTTACTATCTGGCTGGCATCCTGTTAGTGACATACACAGGCATAAAGTGGAGTTGCACTTATGTATGTCTTTTTCTGATTGTTGCTGAGGTTAGTATTCTCTTCAACCTTCTGCAACAACCAAAGTGCCCCCAGGACTCATATTTTGCTGTAGTAGAGCTTCTGAATGGGCATGCCATGGCTGGTAGAGAGTGCAGAGATTGGAGAAACATTTGGCTATAGTAGAATTCCAGCTGCAGACTCTTGCGCTACAGTGGGCAGTGTAGGATCTTGGCCTATGTATTTCATGTTCCAGCTTAGCTAGTAGTATTACTACTACTGCTAGCAGCAAGGTGTGGACTACAATTGGTAATGATGCTGTATCTATTACTTTTATTCGTTCTGCTTTAATGTACCTTCTAAAACTTCTTTACCACTTTGCATCTCCCACTGTATGTATAGTGCCTCTTTGGATTGACACATTTCATATTAAAACATCAAAACAAAGTGAAGACCTTTAATTACTGGCGAAATCTCTCTGTCTAGTAGTAGCAGTTAACAGTTTCTAAGCTTTACGGTCTGCATTTTCCATCCTCATGTCTGTCTGCTTGTCTCTAACAGCCTCCTTTAAACCGCAAAACTGGCGAGCACAATGGGAAAAAAACAAAACAAGAAGAAAGTGGAAGAGGTCCTAGAAGAGGAGGAGGAGGAGTATGTGGTGGAGAAGGTCCTTGACAGGCGGGTGGTGAAAGGCAAAGTGGAGTATCTGCTGAAGTGGAAGGGCTTTTCAGAGTAAGGCTGTTTTCACATTATCAGCTTTGCAAACTAGTTCCTACAGCTTTTTAGCCCATAAAGTTAGCAGCTTGTTTGCTTCTGCATAAATGGGTGTGAAATTACTTCCGGCACAAAAGTATTGAGAGAAAAGACCCAGCTTCTCTCCATTTTTATCAATTTTTGCCTATATTTTCACCTCAGAACAATTCTTCTTTACCTCTGTTGTGGCTCTTTAAAAACTGACTTTTTGTGGAGAGCAGTTTCTTATTCTATTATGTTGTTCCTGTGTTGGTAAATACCTTAGGCCATTCTGCACGAGACTGTTATAGCGCTTTGATTCCACTTTCAACATCCTATGGACCTGGGGTTTGCAGTATCGGGAGGGGCAGGCCGGCCCCTCCCGATACTGCAAACCCCAGGATTCCATAGGTTGTTGAAAGTAAAATCAAAGCGCCATAACAGTCTCGTGCGGAAATGGCCTTAGTCTTTAAAAAAAAATCCAGACCTATTTCTTTAACATTCAGTTTGAAGTTATGGCCTCAGTGCAATTCATTGGCTCTTTCAGGACTGGTATGGGGCTTTAGAGACTGGTGGTCCATTGTTCAGTGTGTATTCTTACAAAATTAGGTGGTATTAAGAAATGAATGTCTTCTTAAAGAATTACTCTGGCTTAGAGCATCTCTACTTGGGTTTCAGACTGGTCAGTGCTGGAGAATGATTCTGTCTGTTCAAGTGTTATTTCCTGAGTGTAGTGCTTTAGTCAAACTCAGAAGGACAGTGTGGTCTCATAGACATTCCTTACACCTGTCCTCAAAGGTGCATGTGCAAAACCTGTGCAGCCCAACTCTAATAATTCTAGAAGAGGTGGAAGAATGTCTTGCCAGAATGGCTTTATCTGTCTCTTGAGCACTGCGTTGAAAAGCAGCATCCTTATACAGGAATGGGTAGCAAAGCAGATGCCTTCTGCTCCAGCTCTTTCACATATGTTACTTTTTCCAGATAATCTTTATCTAGATCCATCTCATGAGATCAAGTTTCAAATGAAGGATAACAACTGATGTCCTGGTAATTTGGCCCTGGCCCTGAGCCTTCTGTCTAGATGGTTTAACTTGAGGCTGACAAAATTCAACACTGGTCACATTCTCAAGTTTTGCAACTTTGGGCAGGTGCAGAGATGATCTGCTCCTGAACTTCCAGCAGTTTCTCCAGAGATTGCAGCAGTAGTGTCAGATTCTAGTAGAAACTGAATTTGGATGTGAAGTCTATAGATTTAATACCCTCCCTCTTGCTCCTAGAAAACTTATTGCTGTTGACTTCCATCAAGAATTTCCAAGTTAATTAGTCAAAGCCTCTTTTTCTGATACTGTTAAATAATGTAAGCATAAAACTAGTTTAAACATCTGGGTTTTGTAGTCTTTATCTACCTAATAAAAGTTGTGTGGTTGCAGTGAAGACAATACATGGGAGCCAGAGGAGAACCTTGATTGCCCTGACCTCATTGCGGAGTTCTTGCAGTCCCAGAAAACAGCACATGAGAGTGACAAGTCAGAGGGAGGCAAGCGCAAGGCCGAATCAGACTCTGAGGACAGAGGGGAGGAAAGCAGACCAAAGAAAAAGCGAGAAGAGGTAAGGAAGAGTCATTCTGTGACCCAGTAAAGCTGCTTATGCCTTGCAGTTCAAGAAAAGGGAAAAGGGAACTCAGTTGCTGAACTGATGAGAACAGTTGTGTTGCATTTCAGTACTTGGAACTAGCCTGAAGTTTTTTGGTCAGTTCACAAAACAAAGGATAAAATCATGAAATAAATATACTTTTAAAATCTAAAATGTGCTGTTCAAGCTGGATAAATTTGAGCAGTGTTCTTTGTGGTACCACTTAAATTGGTTTCTTACAGCTCATTTGGTGTCTTCAGTCCTACTGTGTATTCTCTATGTTAAAGATGCTTTACCAGCTTTTTGGATACACCCAGTACTTTTCAGTCTACATTGGTGCTGGAAGCAGAAGGCTGTAATTCAGACATTTCCTATGTGCAGTGCAATTGCCTTTTAAAACAGGGTGGGAGGGGTTGCAGATCACTGAACTGCAAAAGCAGGTTTCTCCTTCCATGTATATTGCTCATTATAAAGACTAGGATCTGTCTTGTCTTTCATTCCTTTTGAATGTAGAAGGTTTTTTCTGTTCTCTTATTTCAATTTCTCTTTGTCTATTCTTTTTTCTCTCAGTTAATATTTTGGGATGGTTAAGAAACAGCCGGATAGTTCACAACATTTGGCATACAGAGTTGTTCAGCTGTTCACATGGACATTGCTTTGCTGCTTCCATCATACCTTTTGTCTCATGCTTTTTTTTATAATCCTCCTTTTGCTGTTAGTTCTCCTTTTAACTTTTCCATTCTATTTGTATCTTCATTAGTTTCCTTTTATCACACAGTTCTTCCCTTTGCTCTCTTAATGCTTCCAGTTAGTTTGTCTGCATCCTTTTCTCCTTTAGTTTTTCTCCCTCCACTCCTTTTTTTAAATGCAGGTAGTCTCTTCCAGAGATCAGGAACTGTAGTTTTGTTAGAATGCTGGGAATTTTGCTGGAGATTTATGCTTTTCATAGAGATAGAATTCATGGGATTCCTAGTTACAAATCATGACAGACAAGTAGTTTTGAAACTAGTTTACATTTCATAGTATAACAAGCGTAAAAGCAGGCATTGCATTTCTTTACATGGAATTTATTTTATTTGCTAAAATAAATCCCACTCTGGCATGAGTTGGATTTATTTCAGCAAATGGCAGTAGGTTATGGTTTGTGCCCAAACTTTTCTACCTCTCCTTGTAAACAAGAGTGGGAATTGGAACTGCAACTTCCAGCAGCCCTATCCAAAATACCTAGTGGTGAGGGATGCTGGAAGTTATGGTCCCACAGCATCTGAAGGGTAACACAGTTTCCACAGCTGTTGGCAGCCATTGCAGATATCCTATTTCTTTCTTCAGACTGAGAAGCCTCGGGGTTTTGCAAGAGGATTTGAACCAGAAAGGATTATTGGTGCTACAGATTCCAGTGGAGAGCTCATGTTCCTGATGAAATGGTATGTCTGTTCTCAAGTATTTGTTTTTCTCTTGTTCTTCATCAAATGTTACACCATCAGAAGCCTGAAGTTAAACTTTTGGGAGTGGTGTGCACAAGCAATGTAATGCCCTCCAAATGTTGTCAAACTGCAACTCCATTAGTCCTCACTAGCAAGGTCAGTTACCAAATTATGGGGATTGTAGTCCAAAATATATGGAATGCACCAGGTTGACTATCACTGCTTTTCACTTTGTAGGGTACAGTCATAACCCACTTGCAGAACTTGGCAATAATGGGTTCTGCTCAGCAAGTACATTGGTAGCTTATTACTTTTTGCAGTAATGAGCTGGAATAGTCTTACAGTTGGCCTTCCAAATTTGGAGGTCTAACTTTCACAAATTTGATTATTTGTGGGTTTCTCCAGCCCCTACCCCCAGCACTTTCTTTCCTTCTCAGCAAGGCTTCACAACCTTTTAAAAACCCATCTCTCATCCTTCACTTCCACCAGCTGTTGCCTGGCTGGTGAAGGGTGGCTCGCAATTTCTCAGCACCACAAACCCTCTCCTGATGCCAAGGAGATGGGTGACAGAAAGGAAGTGTAGGGCCACCATCTCTCAACCCCCTTCCCACAAACAGACGCACACATTTTGATATTTGCAAACCCTCACTTTTGCAGCAGTCCTGTAACCCTAATCCTAGCAAATGTGGAGGGCTGCCTGTGCTTTTTTTTACCTATAATGGCCAGAGTTATAATTCACTGTTTTTTACTGTAGTATAATAGGGTTTCTGACTCCTGTTCACTTAATAGTTGTGTTCTGAATCATTGTGAGCAGTGAGGAGGGCAAGAGGGTGACCTTCTTTGTGGGGGTGTTGCGCAGATGGTGAAGAGCCAGTAGCAAGGAGGAAGAGTAGGAGACATGTTGAAAACATGAAATGCATTAGAGTTGTCTTTTCTGCTTTCCTCCATTCTGCCTAAATGGGAAAAAAAACCTATACTGCTGCTAGAAAGTAAAAAATCAGTGAGTACGTGGGGGAGAGGAATGCTGTGCCAGGTTGAGTGTTCCAACAACAGCACACGTTTGATCTGCAGTCCTTCCTCCACATTTGCAGGTTTGACTTTTGTGAATTTGATTATTTGCAAGGTGCACACATGCTTCCCCTCTCCCATTCCCTTGCATTTTGCTGGGTGCAGAGAATGTGCCCTGAACCCTCATGAAAGCGGGGGCAACTGTAGTTGTGTGGGTGTAAACCCTAAGAGTTGTGTGTTGTTCTTTATGCCTCAAAGATGAGGAGACCCCTGTATTTTTCAGTGGCACACAATAGTAACCTCAGTGTGTTACTGATGGGTAATCCAGCAAAACAGCTGCCTTATCTAATAAAATGTTGATTGATGAATCATGTGCTAATTCTAGCAGTATGGTTTTTTTTTAGTAGTTTAACTAGGCCTTCAGTGAGGATTATAGCACTCTATTCTTTACTTTGCCCCATGTTGGGGAGAAAAGCTGACATTGCCAATATTCTTCTCCTGCATTGGATAAACAGGGAGAGCTGAAAATGGCAATTAATCATCTGTTTGTCACTCAGACTAAAGTGGTTGTTCAGCAGCACTGACCTGCTCAATAGTATGGTAGTTGGGGTAGTTTTTTAGGCTACTTATGAAAATGCTCCAACTATAACAATAAGTGAAACTGAAGATACGAGGCCTTGAAAAGAATCTCAGGAGCAGGGGATCTCAGCTGAGACCAGCTTTGTGTGTCTGCTCTTCACAAAAATATACTAATAGTCGAACTTAACCTTCATACCTTTTCTTCTGCTGTATCTCAACTACTTTTCTACTTGACTCTGCAGGAAGAACTCAGATGAGGCCGATCTGGTCCCCGCCAAGGAAGCTAACATCAAATGCCCACAAGTGGTCATCTCATTCTATGAGGAGAGGCTGACATGGCACTCCTACCCATCAGAGGATGATGACAAGAAAGATGACAAGAACTAACATGCCCACCCTTCTATCCCCATCCCTCCTCCGGGCGACTTTTGTATTAAAATATCAGACTGTGGGTTTGAACATAAGTGAGAGGAAGCGGAGAGGGTCTTGACTGGGGAAGATACCCTCTGTAGAAACAGGACAATTTCTGTACCCTCAACAGTTTGGTCTGGCAGCACACTTGCCCCCCTTCCTTCCTTCCTACATCATATTTACATGGGGAAGGAGGGGAGAATGGGTGAGTGTTTCCAAGCTGTTCCTTGCTTGGGGGATGAAGCAAAAATAACTCCATGCAGGACAAAGCCTGAGGGCTGGACTGGCTGCCAAATGGGACAGCAGGTGGAGGCTGCCTGTTCTTCGAAGACCATCTCTTATTTGCAGCCTCTCACCTCATATAGTGTTAACTACATTTTTACAGCTTAGCATGTGTGTAGATTTTTTCTTTTTGCTATTCTTGGTGTATTGTTGGGGTGGTAAGGGAGGGTGCATTCTGATTGATTTGGGGTGGGGAGTGGTTCACAGTGTTCTGTATCCAGTCACAGTTTTTACAAAGACTCATGTCTCTTACTGTAAGTGAAATTGACTTAATTTTAACAGAAAGGCTGGTCCATACGCATTGGTTAAAATAACCACGAGACTGCAGTTACTAATGGAGCCAGGTGCCAGAATTGTCACCTTTCTAAAATTAAAGAGGAGAGAGCTTCCTTGGATATTTTTGATGAAATAAGAGCAGTCAGTTCACAAATTTACTGAATTTTTTTCCTGTTTCCTCTGCATCCTCATTTTTATTTTGCCCACCATCCAGAAACTTTGGAGTCCCGGCTGATTTTTATTTTCTTGTATGTAGGTGAACTTGAAAATCAAGGTATTGGGAGCAGGGAAGGAAAGTAGGGGTGAAATTTACCTTTACAGCACAGTGGATTTTAAACATTCAGTAAACAGCTTTCTGTTCAGACTTGGGCATTAGTGATTGTTTTCCTTGCTCTTCATTTTTTAATCTAGCAGCAGACTTTGTTTTTAGAAAGGGTATATAACTTTGCTGAACCTTAGCAAGCCACCATCACGTTCTCCTTCACAGGGCAGTATGTAGGTAGAAATGTATTGTACAAACCTTTTTTAAAATAAAAGCATGTGTTTTAGGTTTCTGTGAAAATGTTGTCTAAAACTTAAAAGTGTTTCAATTTTAACTTCATACTGAGCTGTCTTTTTGTCTCAATAAAACTTTAGATTTATAGTTCTGATTTTCATTTTTCCTCTTCCTCTGGCTAAGGCTTTCTCTATACATTTTTCAGAGGTTGAAGAGGTATAGCCAGGATTTGGTAAACCCTCTGTTTCAAAGTTTCTTCTGGCATTAGAACAGCATCGCACGTTTTGCATGTCAGCCCTAGAGGATGGAGGGGGATACATTCAGCAGATCTTGCTATTAAAATGCAGCAAGATCAGAGTGCTGAAACACCTTAGGTTAATGTATTCTGTTAAGTTTCTCATTCCTTCTCCCTATCCCATTTTGTTTGCAGCAGAAATTGCATGGCTCTATAATGGAGGGATTGTTCATGCACCTTTCTATACCACTGAAGTTGCTCTTTGGATTTGTGAGTCCTTGTAGCTAGATTTATCTTAACATTTTTACTAGAAATAGCCGGAGACTAAATGAGGAAGTTCTCAGTTTGTGCCAGTTTTGACAAAATAACACATTTAATTAAAACTAGATAGAATGAGCAGATTAAAAAGAGGCCACATTCTGTGTTAAAATAACTGCAGGGAAAGATGTTCATTCAGTATCTTAAAAAACAACTCAGGAATAGAAGAATTGCTAGTGCCATGACTTAATGTAGTCCTTGTTCCATTGAATGATCATGTCCTCAGAAATAGTTTCACCAAATTATTTTCATTGCATGGGAGAACTTGTATCTAATCTTTTAGCTTGTTTTAACCTTCCAGCTATGTTCTACTTATAGTTTGGTTATGTTTGGAAAAACAATGAACTAAAATGCTGATGTGCCTTAAAGCCTGTTAGGAGCCTGCTTCAGTCCTATAACCTAGTCAGAAGAGAAGGTGAAAATGGATAGAGACAAGAGTCACCCACCTATGGGCTGAAGCTGCTGGTTCCTTTGGATACTTTTTTCATATGCCCAGGCATGGTGGTGACTGCCCATAGGAAAACAATGGAAAAATTAGGATTTTAGCATAGCTGTGACGAGAACAGCTGACAAGTCTGTTCTAAATAGTCATTTTTTTAAAAAAAATGTAGAGCACTTGCTTTTGTTCTTAAATACTAGAAATACTTCCTTGGTTAATGGAAAACAAGAGGGCATCATTATTCCCATAGTGGAGGACAGGGAAAGCACTTGGCTAAAAATGTAACTCCAGTCCACCCAACAGTCTTGGGCAATAGTCTTGGCCCAATAACGTCTGCAGGACACAAGGCTGGAGAAGCCTGGGAAACAAAGAGTGCAGCATGTAACAGCCTTTTGTGGTGTCGTCTAGTTTTCTGAAGAATGTGCGGGGCTGAATTTCCCCATTCCTGGCAAATAACACCTTTCCTGCAGCCTCTTAGTATTTCTTATTCTCTTTTCCATGTGTAGGAGGAAAATAAAAACAGTCCGTAGGGAAAAGGACATCACCTACTCTCAACAACTCTGCAATCTCTTAATGCTGCATTTTGTTTAAAAAATGCATAGCTAATTTTGAATTCCAATATTCTTTAAACAGTTTTTTTTAAAAAAGTTATACTGGAAGCAGCCTCCCTTTTTCACCTCTAATCTTAACTGGCATGCAGATACCGTACTTTTTAAACAAAATTTCCTAACATTTCTTAGTAAAGATTGAGCACAATTACCTTCCTCCCTGATGAATATGGAACCACTTGGATTTCAGCTTCCATCAGCCCTAGCTAGGCTGGCCAAAGGTGAGGCTATAGGAATGACAGATCAACATTGGGAGGGGACTCTGTTCCTTTCCTCTTTACCAAAAGCCCAAGTCCTTTGGCCTCTTCTCCAGCTTGCATTTTTAAAGCTACACTACTACTTTTCTCTTGTTTCTAGCTGCCTTAAACCCTGAAGAGCATTTATGATAGGGGTGAGGAAAGGCCAGTTTATAGGCTTGAGCTGTGTTTAGGGCTCCAAGGGTCCAAAAATATATTCTGAGTGAGTGGCAATTTCACCATGTCTTATGCCCTGGAGAGGCCTCTTCTACAACCAGAAGGTACCTTCTGGGTTATCTCCTGTTACAAAAAGGTCTCCTTGGCCTAAAATAGCTCAAAGGGGAGGGAGGGTTAAAAACATGAGAAAATCCCCCCCCCATGCACCCAGAGGGTATTTAGGGGCATTTAGAGGATAGATGCAACTGAAATTCCTGGAAGTGCCACAAGAATTTAGGGACAGTATGTGGCTGGTGTGCCCGTGAGCAGTCCAATGTGTTCCTCTTACTGGTGTCACCTTGACGGGGGGTACACCAATAACGATATTCTTGCTCTGGCCAATGTACTTCTGGATGTGATTTTTACTCTTACTGCTTCTTCTGTCTCCCTCTAGACTCACAAAAGATCTGATAAAGAGGAAAAAATGGAAATGCTGTGCAAGGTCTAAGAAGTACTCACAGTCCCCATTATAGTTGCCCAGAGAGTCAGCCCTGGTTAGTACTTGAATGAGGATTAGCCAACAAATACCAGGTACTGTAGGCTGTATTTCAGAGGAAGGAACTGGCAAAACCACCTCTACGTATTCCTTGTCTAAGAAAACCCTATGAAATTTATGATGTTACCATAAGTCAACAGGCAACTTGAAGGCGTGCACACACACACATACATAGCCCTCCAAGATCTAGCCCCCTGATAGTTATCCACCTCTGTTGTAGAGGTTATGGATACGCTGTAACATTTTGATGTGTGCTAATAACCTCTCCCCTCTGAGTATCAAAACTTCCTTATCTTTTCTGCCATTAATTCTAAATGATCTGACCAGCTGAAGAGGCACATCTTCACACCAGAGTTTCTCCTGAATGTAAGGCTGAATGAGCTACCTTATATACCTGACAAGCTCATCTGAAAACACGTTATTGCAGAAAGCTTGACAAATGAACAATTATCTTTTATCTTACACAGCCAATGTCTTGATTAACACTGGTGACCAAATTGTCTCTAGGTAAGTCTTCTTCTGCCCTACTTTTGGAACAGAGTTGGGTGACACTTTCACCACTCCCTGAAAACTACTGATACACTCAGAGTGGGGGGAGCCACTTAAATGGAGCAGTAGAGTGGTCAACATCCCACTGTAATGCCACTTCACAAGTTTTTTAATGTAATGTGAAAACAAGCAGCCCCAATCAACATACAGGAAAACTAAGTAAGTTCAAATTAGATTCGGAAGATGCAACACCAAATCTCTACTTTCCCATGAATATTACTGGATAACCCTGGGAAGTTGTAAGAGCAGTTTCACAGAGAAAAGTTTTATCAGAGGCTGCGTTCAGTTATTGTGGCTGATAGACATTGATAATTCTGTTCACCATTAGAGACATTAAAGCTGGTAGCCATTACCAAATCCATTACCAGTGTATGACTTATGGAAGAATTATGTACAAGCTGCTGTGAAGTTAGGGCTACAAATAAGTGCCTTTTCAGTTCAGTTTGTAACTGTTGGCTACTTCTCTTTTAAAGAAAGACACAAAACAATTGCTAAAATAGTGAATAAGCCATTTTATTTTTGTCCTGTGCTCACACACTCTCTCTCTCTTTCTCCTTTTCCATAACAGGTCATTGAAACCAGCCAAAGTAAAACCTCAAAGGAAAATATAAATTAACACATGCACACATCAGGGCTCCATCCTAATCATCCAGCAACCAGCTACACCTCCAACACATTTTGTGCTTCAAGTTTCACGCTGTCAAGTCACAGGAGCAAGAAAGGTGCAAGAGAATCAAACATTAGTTTACTTCCCCACCCACCCACATGCTTTTTTCCTGCAAGATATCATGGCCTTCAGAAAGCAAGATCTGTGGAATATCTGGCTGCAAAAAATTGCCCTCTGCTGGAAAAACAATGCTTCCTACGCCCCACAACCCGCTGGAGGATGCCCATTTCAGTGCTATGCTCTCACACGCCATCACATACACAGGACTAACTGGCTGGGAAAAAACCAAAGCCATTAGCTCATCAGTTGCTGGTAAGGTCGGTAATACTCCCAGCTGTGCTATACTGCAAGTTAACAGTTCCGAGGACAACCTCGGAGCTTGAGGCCAGCTGTGTTCAAGGCACTACCCTCACCCTTCGCCTTATTTTTTTTAAAGGAGGGGGAGGGGAAAGTTGGAATGACACCCAAGGACAGAAGGGAAGCCAGCTGTGGAATCACAGTTAACACATTGAGTCTTTTATGGCAGAAAGAACTTTCAGCAGCTTTGATCATCTCCCTTCTTTCCTACATGCATACTACAAGTTCATCCTACAGCCCTACAGGGGAAAGGGGAAGTAACACAGGAGCACAGAATCCTAAAAAAATAAATAAATTAAAGTCAAAGTGCCCATTAAGAAAGGGGCATGCCATAGATGGCTATTTTCTCAATATAACATGCCCGCTTTATGGGAACAAAACCCATTGTGCTGTAGACCAAGTGGCAATGACTACAAACCATCAAACTCTCACCTTGCAAATTCCAAGTAGGTGAAGGCGCAACCTTTACATCTGACCTGTTCATCCCTTGTCGCTCAAAGCAGTCTCATCAAGCCAACCAGTGGGAAAAGACAGCATTGTAGCATGCAGTTTTACCATGCACCATCTTGTAATGCATCTAGATGGTGGCCTAGCATAATGCTGGCTCCTCACTGTGGGCAGTGACATGCTTAGTGAATTTTCAACCGGTGAGGAGAGGGGTGGTGGGAAGACACATCACCATGGTGATTTATTAACCCTCTCCAGTCTCACCTTCCAAACATGTATGGCAGATACTAAAGTCTATCACAAACGCTATACTCCTTGAATACTCTCTCATTTTTTTCAAACTGGAAAAGGTTAAGAAAACATCTCCTCCCTTACCTCTTAACATAAACAATGTCATGGTTCCACCTGTAGTAGCTCAGACTTCAGATCTAGGAAGGGATGATGGCGAAGTCATGGTATTCAATCAGGTTTTAAAACTGCACACACAAGATGTCAAAACTGGTTCTAAGAAAATAAAACCAGCTACCTGAAGTATCCACATTTTGGAAGTTCAAAGGAAAAAAAAAATTCTTAAGCCTGCTCAATCCACTTAACCATTTTTTTCCTTAGAAACAAGAGCCAGCTTTAACAATTCAAATTTCCTATCCTCTGCTGAAACTCACCCCCCTCCCCACACACATATTATGCCAGCTAGTTTCCCCCTCCCACAACGTTCCACAATGGGTTCTAGGCTGCTGGGGGCACAGGTCTTTCCCAACATGCTTTGCCATTCTGCCTCCAGAGACTTGTAGGCCCCGCGCCCAGCAGTCTGCTCCTATACACTGACTCGCAGCTATCATGGTTTGAGAAGATATATTGAATACGAAGGCAGGAAAGTTCCTTCAAATTCTTCTGGACTCAGCCCTCTTCCAGGATGTAGTTTCAGCAAGTTTCGCACTCTCTTGCTGACATTCATTATCTTTCACTTCCTCCTGTCTTTCTGTTTCCTCTCCTGACGCCTGCCCTGCTGTTCAGCCAAGGAGCGTGGTATTAGGATAACACTGCCATTACTGGCATGTTGTAGGGCATACTGATTTGGGGAGTAGGGCTGGCCATTCTCATCACGCAGGCGGCCAAATACCTCCTGGTAAAGGCTCTGCACCTTTTGCTTCATCTGGCGGATGGACCTGAGGAACTCCACCTTCTCCCTGAGCAGCTTTGACTTGTCTCTCTGCAAATCCTCTACATCTCGTTCCAGGTTGAGGATAGTGTCCAGCTTTCTTTTACGGCAATTCTGAGCGGCCATCTTGTTCTTGCCCCGCCTCCTGATATCCCGAATCAGACTCAACTGGGCTTCACTTAACTGGTATTTAGATAGGAGTTCATTGAATTCCTCCACAGGCAAGTTGATGATCTTCTCATTGGGAAAAGGAATCTTCATGGCTCGGGCTCGATGTTCATCTCGGCTCATCTGCTTATCAAGAAAGTCTGTCTGCTTGTCCTTGGCACTCTTCTTACCCATGCTGGCTGGCTGTGGCTCATCAGCATCTAAGGTCCTGGGGACCATGTTGTAAGTGTGGTTGTGACCCACGTGCTCCAGATAAGGCAGATACTGCAGCTGAGAAGGACTCTGGCAGCTCATCCGACAGAACTTGTTGTACTCTGGCTGATACCCAACAGCCCCTTCAGCATCTTCAAAATCTACATTTTCAGAGTCCGAGTTGTAACCCACAGCACCTTCCTCAGAAAAAGAGGAAGAAGCTGAAGAAGAAGAGGAAGAAGAAGATGATGATGATGATGACGCTTCTGAGCTACTGAGAGAAGCAGGGCTGTGACTTGAGTCCAAGGAGAGCCCTGAGTCTGAATCAAACTCCTCCTCCAAACGGGAGGCCTGCACTGGGTTGAAGCCTTCTTCAATAGCCAAGTCCATCAAACTGATCTCATCTAACATGGCTTCATCCAAGAGTCCTCCAAGAGGATCGGGGAGTTCAGACCCAGATGTTTCATTTACAGTGGCATTTAGTTGGGGAGGGAAGAAGATGCCACTCAGGTTGGTAGAGCCAAATGTGGTGTTAAAACCAGTAGAGTTGTCAGGGACCAGCTGCAACAAAGCTGAACTGCCAGCCACAGAAGGGTTCTCAATCTCAGAGCTGAACAGAGAAGGGAAGTCTTGTCCACAGCTGCCCAGTGAAGCCTGATGCAGGCTGACATTCTGGTTGATTGGGGTGGACGGGGCAAGGCTGTAGTTGGCCATCAGGATGTCTCCACCTGTGCTGTTGTACAGGGTCTCTGCAGCTGCTGTGCCGTTCACCTCCATACCCTGAAAAGGAAACTGATATTTTCAGGCCCCAAATATCTTTTTCTCTACATTATTTCATGAACAAACAAGCACCCCAAACAAGACTCAAACAGGATCCCAAAGGGCATCAAAAGCAAATACCTCCCATTCAAAATTATAACTGTGCAAGGTTAGGTACATTAGCATGTATGGAGCTTCCCTTGTCTTAAGTGCACACAATATTAGCACAAGTATCTTAATTTGCAAACATCAAGAATTCCACAAGAGAGACTTTGACAATAAGGCACAGTGCTTATTGACAATCACCTTCCATCTATCAAGAAAGCCACAGCTGGGCCTGCCTGGACATTATTACAGCAGGCTATGATCTGTATCAGTTTGATGCTTTGTATTCTGTCTGGCTCTTTCCTTCCCTCTAATCAACTTGCTCTTGGCAAAACAAAACATATATGGTATACATACTGATAAGAAAGCCTTTCGTTGTTATAGGAAACAGCTTTGAAAAGGTTTTTTGGGGGAGGGGAGAAGAATGGCTCCCAGTATTCCTGAGTCAGTGAGATGTTGAGAGCTGTAATCCCTCAAAATAAGTGTTACAGGCTTTACGTACAGAGACAGAAAATCCAGCTCCCTGAAGGAGTATCCCATAATTCATATCAAAGCTGGCAGGCCAGTGATGAAAAACACGCATGGGGAAATGAAAGAAAGAGTGGCTGTACTGATGATTCTTACTGGCAAGTTGTGGACAGCTGGGGCTCTGAAATAGATTCCAGGGACACACAGTGGCAAACCAGTGCTGAAATCTGTTCTGAGTTTCTGATGATGACCACCAGAGCACATGCATCCAGCTGCTGTACTGCTGTGTACAGGAATGAATTGTTCTCCAAGCCGCAATGGCTCTTGGGCTGTATTATTATTACTTTTACTTGGACCTCCCCTGCAGATAGTGACTCACATGACCTCCGCCCTGCTACTTGGCAGGCAATTACTTGATGGGATGTGTGTTTGCTTCTGAGGAGTGAATAGAACACAGCAGCTTTTAGGGTCCTTCCAATTCTGCAGTTCAATGCTTTCCCCCTTCACACTGAATGGTCTGTATAGATGTTACAGTCCATTTCATCCTTCTGCCTTTTATTTTAGGTACGAAACTAGCAGGAGTAGTGAAATTCTTCTACAGCAGGGAGAATCCAAAGAATATTCTACTCATATTTGCCTGACATTATGCCTGAGCCCTGGCTGAAATTAAGTGCTAGAACAAGCTGCATGGCACAATCAATTCAACATTTCTTTCACTGAAGAGGCCTGCATTGCTTGCATGAAAAGAATACAAACAAGACAAAAGACGTAGTAAACCCAGCAGGGAGCACAGGACAAGCAGTGGGGGTCAGAAAAAAGCAACCTGTGAAGAGAACCAATCCTCCTCACCTGTGTTTCCATGATAGACATGAGGTCCTGCCACTGCTGCTCCAGATCAAAGGGCAACTCTGTCTCTGTCAGAAGAGGAGACAGGAGCCCATCTGGCACAACGGATGGCCCGTTCTCACTAGGCAGAGCTTCAGTTAAGCTGGCAGCATCTGCAGCTGGAAACTGAAGCAAAGCAGGGTTAGTTCACAACTGCAAAGTGTCAGAAGTCAATAACAAGTCAATGCACGCTGCTTCCCCTGTATAAGTCCCCCATGCTTGAGTCACTGGTGCAGCTTCCACAGCCACCTCTGACTCCAAGCTCCCTTCCATCCACAATTATCAGAGACTTCTGGTCAGTAAGAGTGGTTTGGTAATAGAGCCAAGAGGTGGTGAGATCTCCTTCTCTGAACGCCTTCAAAAATCAACTGGACAGGTACCTGCTGGGAATGCCTTAGCTGGAGATCCTGTACTGAGCCATGAGTTAGACTCAATGGCCCTTGCAGCCCTTCCAACTCTATGATTCTACGACCTTACAAAACTGGGGAAGGTTGTAAAGTTGAGCTATCAGCACATCTCCTTCCTGTTAATTTACCCAGCTCTGCCTGATACAAGAGAAAGCTTCTTTCTCAGTTTGAGAGGATTTACCAAGTTCAGTCTCCAAAGGCCCATACCATCAGACAGACAGGGCCTTGTTTTTCCCCAAAATCAGCTCATTAGGTAACTTCGGACATTTTCTTTAGAACAGAACTCATGTCACAAGGTTATGGCAAGGACATGTGATTAAGCCTATTCCTATACTAAAAATTTCTGCAAAATGACCAATGCTAAGCAGTTCATCTTCATTTTCTAAGCACCTATATATACCAACCTCCGAATTTTCCCCAAAGGGAAATGTCGCCTCCAACAGCCTAAGGCACTCCTCCAAGGACAAGGCTGTTTGGTCCTCAACCCCAGGGACCTGGAAGAGTCAAAGAGAATCATTTTATTGCACTACAGCAGCCATAAAGGTCACCTTTTAATACAAAATGTCAGCACAGGTTCACCATAATTTTTACTATATATGTTCATCTTTACTCTGCCCCCTTGTTTCACTATTATTTTTAAGCACCAAAAATGCCAGTAATCTTAAACTGAAATACAGACTAATTCTGAATCACAATCCTGTACTCATTTAAAGGCCAATAATCTAGGCTGACCCACAGCCTAAAACAGGACTGTCTACTCAGAATCAGAAAGACAGCCAAAATAGTTTGCTAAACTATACTCAACAGCAAAGGAATACCTAACAAGCAGTGTGTCCAACATCTTTTACACCCAGCTCCTTAGCCTTCATTCCAACTTCACACCCCGATGCTCAATGGTCTTTCTTTGGCCTTGTGCCTTTCCTGCCTTTTCCCAGCAAAAGAAAGTGACCAAATTCTGGCAAAAGTCCAAATACTGCAATCAAGATGCATATCCCAGAGTCAAATTTGTTCAGATGCTCTTGGTGCAGAATTAGAGGCATCCCACAAGCAGGAGGAAAAGGTATGTTTTACAATGGCTGCTTCTTTAAGGATGCCTTATGAGCAGCATGTGAATTGTGGGCTGGCCAGCCACTCCTGAAGCTGTCACCTGCCCAGTATTCTAATACAGGGAGGGATACAAAGCAACCCTTCCACACAGCTAATGCAGCATTGTTACAGGAAAAACTAGTGAGACTGGCATTGGTCCAGGCACTCAGGAGACCTGTGGTGGCCAGCGACAAGAACCTTAAAGCTGTCCAGACCCATGGAATTAAGATGTTATTTATTTTGATTGGTTATTGCATCTACCATGAAGGGTCAGAGTGGGATAAAAAACAAGAAAGAGCTATATATAAAGATTCAGAGAGATAAAACCCACCACTAAAACACACAAACAGTAACAACTTAGGAGACTGCCTTATTCTCAAAGAGAAGGGAAGAAAAAGAAAGCCAGGACACTGAAAAAAGATCAAAGGATGGCTGCATGAACTTCAGGAAGAAGTGAGGAAATACGCCGAAAGTAACTGGAGGCAAAGAGGAACAGACTAAGCCCTTTAACCAGGCAACCAAATGCAACTAACACGTCTGCACTCAAATCCAATATAAACACAGTGAAGCAGCCTTGTTGGCTTCCTGGACAGGAACAACACTGAGCCTCAGTGTTCCGGGAGTAGTCTTCTTCAAAGCTGTGGAGGACATTTGCTAGCATTGCAGCCTCTGCCCTCACTTTTCCCCTTGAGAAAAGAAGCTTTCACTCCAAGGCTCACCAATCAGAGATAGCCGCAGGTCTCGCTTCTCTGCTGTCGGGAAGCTATGGAGACCAGTCTCAGAACAGTGAGAAAAGGAGCTGGCCTACTCCACCCAATGTACCCTCCCTGCCTCCCCCCCTTTTTTTTTTACCTGTGCAGGGAAGCTCTCCCCTGTCTCGCCATCCACTAGCAAGGCCCTGTCAGCGATGTTGCCCCCTCTGCTCCTCCAGCCATCCCCACACTCCTCCCCGTTATTTGGTTCTTTGTCCACTTCGTTCTCTTTCTGGCGGTGGCTGTAGTCAAAAACCTCACGCCCAGCTCCAAGGTCAATATCCTGTCTCCACAGGATATCAATTAAATCAATGTCCTAAAAGGAGAAAAAAAGGGGGGAGGGGGTCTCTGATTCATCCATTCTTCAACAATCCCTTCTCTGGAAGATGTCCTTGCCTGTAAAACCCACAGCTGAAACACCTCCAACCCCCCACATCCAAACACCAGCATAACTTCAGCCTTCCCAAGATGTACACCCTGCCACCATCTGACCCCACTCACCTCCAAGTGCCGCCCTTCATTCCGAGAGGGGTGCGGCCCCACCTCTCTGGCTCCTTTTCTGGACCACCCCTGTTGGCGTGGGGGTCCAGACACTTTCCCCCACCTACAGCCATTCTGCGCTGGGAGCTTGCCAAGAGCGGCTCTGCAAAGAGTCTGCTCCGGGGCACAGACCGGGAACTCCATGAACAGCAACAGAGCTGTCTCCTTTTCGCTGCCCATTCTACGCAGCAGTGTTCGCTCTGTCCAGGCAGAAGGAGGTCTGCAGCTTTAACCGCTCAGACGGCTGGGTGGCTGGCTGGCTGGCTGGCTGGGCGAGGGAGGGAGGGAGGGGAGGGCCAATTGTCATTCTGGATTGCTGCTCCATAGCGGGCTTGCATCAGCCTGTGGTGCCATTCTAGGTATTTGCATAAAGGGGTGGGGATTCTCTGCATTTTCAGCCACCTGATGCAACTCGAGAACCCGGCTTGCCATGCGTACTAAGCCTTGCCAGCTCCCTTGCTCCAGACAGCCAATCCCACTACCTTAACCAGCACTTCAGACTAAAAGCAACCACACTCTGAATGTACCCTAAAACATTCTCTTTCCTCCAACCGCAAAGCAATGTCCAGCCCTCCTCCGCACCAGACGCCAGACATGCATTTTCCTCTGGAATGCCATCTCCCTTTAAACACCCCCCCACACACACGCACACAATATCCTGCACATTCTTCCTCTGCAAGACAGGCCTCTCCCAAAGCCAACCCACCCCCAGGCTATATTTATTCACACACTGCAGGAGCGTGTTCCTTTCTCCAGGCCCAGCCCTGTATCTGCCATCCACGGAGAGATGCCTTTCCACCCAAGGGCACACAAACATTTTTTTTTTCCTTTTCGTATTACAAGAAAGGCTGCAGCTCTCACTGGCCCCTACTTAGGACCCCACCCCTCCACATTCCCAATTCCCACAGAATACAGATACACTCCTTCATACACAAAAAAACTCCCATGCTATTTCTACCTCATATGGAGGAAGCAAAGAGAACAAGAATTCAGGATGCCAGATATATTCATTTCAGGTTGTTGCTTCTTTCTACCAGATAAAAACCCAACAACCTTAAGTGTCCCTTACTATTCTACAGAACAGAAAACAGAGTAGTGTGCTGATGTGCCCTCAATCCTCAACCATTCAATGTCAGCGAGGTGGCTGTTCCATGCTGTTCAGAATTATTTTCCCGTCTCCCAGCACCTCTATGGTGTCACCCTCAATTACCTGTTAAATATTCCAGGCCTGACTGACAGAACAGTCTCTTCCCCTACTACCTCTTCTAAATCCTGGTCTGTCCTGGACTCCTAGCATGGCTATCCCCAAAGCCACCAATGTTCTGCCAGGACCAAGATAGTTAGGGACCCACCTGGATTGCATCTCCTTCTTCTGCTCTGCTATTCACCACATTTACTAATGATGATTTTAGGCAGCCCCTTCTCCCATCCCACAAGACAGTCCTTCCATGGGGCATCTGATCCAAGTGTGTATCTTCGCTGAGAATGATTCTGCCCTCTACCATTTTCCAGTAAACACCAAATGCCCATACAAAGTAGGAACTCTAATCTAGATGGCTGTTTTATTCATTTACCCACATTATTTATATCTTGAAGTGATGAGATGGAGTGGACAGGCACCTTTTTGCACACCGCACCACTGTCTCCTCACCAAAAGGCCCGCCTCTACTTGCCCTATCTTCTATGGTATAGCAGGCCAGGAAACCTGTGTGAATCAATGACACTAAGACTCCTTCCCCACACAGCTATCCAATCATCTCAACAGCCTGCTCCTGCTTACAGATATTCACCTGTAGTATACCTCTGCCCAGCTTCCTCCTCCTCCCTTCTTCTACAATGATCACTTAACACAAGCACACATCATTTTGCACAGTACTCTTTCCACAATCAAAAAGGAAAAAAAGCCACAAAACTGAGGAATATACCTACTGCACTTCACTCTTTCCAGACTAATCTGTACTGGTGAGACCATCCTGCCTATATAAACTCCACTTTCCCCTTCTCTCACAGTCTGCACCCCATTGAGGGAGTATCACAATTCTTGCTCACTGTAGATCCTTGAAGTATATTGTGGTTAGTGGGGAGAGACATGGCTTACTCTGACCTAACACAGGCAAGCAGACAGTCCTAACTGGTGAGAAAAGGGTTAAAAGGAAGGGATACCTTTCTCATGTCCCCAGCTGCCGCTCCCAGAGCTGTCCACCCAGATCATGGTCTATGTTGAGAGCAGATTCCGGGCAAGCAGAGCTGGGTGACCCAGGCAGAGAGCCGGACAGACATCTCCGGTTTCAGTTAGCAGTTGCTCTTTTTTTGGCAGGCTTGCCAGCTGCCCCTGAGTTGTTTGGAAGCCCCCTTCCTTGCCAGCATGTGACCCACAGGTGCTGTGCTATAGCCAGCCCTCCTCCCTCCCCCTCCTCTCCGGCATGAGATCCAATCCTCTGCTCTCCTCTGCTTGAAGCTGGGAGAGGAGTTCCGGCGAATCCCCACCCCCTTTTCAATGCCCAGGCTGCAGAGATGGAATCCCCACCCCATGTGCCATGCTGAGGCTGCAGCGAGACGGAGACAACACCCCCCCTCCCCACACCCGTTACCTAGGCTGCAGCCGGAGCCAATCCCCTCCCCCAGGTCACCGCGGAGGATGCAGAGGGAGCCAGGCTCCGCCCTGTGCTGGTTACCTAGGCTGCAGAAAGAACCAATCCTCTGCCTCAGGTCCCTGCTGAGGATGCAGGGGAAATAACTCCTCCTTGTGCTCGTCAGCTAGGATGCGAGAGGGGAGCCAATGGCTTTGCATCCCTTCCACCCCGCCCAGGTCGCCCTGGGAGCTGCAGCAGCGTTTGGGCCTCTGTCTCCTTGAGAAGCTCCCACGCCAGGATGCCCCACCCAAGTCAGGCAGGGCTGTTTGTGATGGTGCAGCAGAAACACCAAAAAGAACATGACTGCCGACACTCTCACTCCTCACTCCTTGGGCGCCAGTGACTAAAATGGACTGTTTCGGGCAGTATCCTTGTTCAGAATATTTGCTCCTTCTTTTCCCGTCCCAGAGACTACCCAGCTATCCCTTTTCCCTATCAGTCTATATTTTATTTGCTTTCTACAGACAGAAGGGAAGCAGGAAAGAGAGGCTTGGGAGACTGGGCCATGGAAGGTCTGAATCTTATGCAGACTCAAAAAGGAACTCTCTGACCCTTACCACTGGGCACTGGAGCTCCTACAAAGCCTCTTAGCCCAACAGCTGTCATGATGAGACTCTGGTTCTATTTTACAACTTGCAGGAAAAGTGGGATAAGAGAATAGCACCAGAGGTAGCAGTCATCTCTCCAGGTCTGAGTCCTCTAGTTCAAATTCAGCATCACCCCACCTATAAGCAACATAAGCTGCTTCACAATGGATATAGAGGCAAAGCCTGTAACTCTCAAAAGAGAAATGGGCTTCACAGGACTGTTGAAACTAGGGAGTGGGGGGAAAAATAATGAGAACCAGAGGCCTGTCTCACATATCCACATGCAGAAAATCAGAGCGAGGCAAGAAATGCAGCCTATGCATTAACCAGGGAGCTGAAACCTGCCTCTTATTTCTTCTACACTTGGAAGACAATAAAAATTAAGACAGACAGAGGAGGGCAGGAGGAAATGTCAGCTCTAAAGAACAGAGCAGGTGTGTTCACATGTATGTAAACACATCAGTGGTAATACAGTCTAATATACTTAATAGCTTTTCCCTCCAGGTCCCTGGAGTGAAGGTAAGAAAGGACAACAACGAAGCAAGTGTGCAGTGCTGTGAACACTGTGCCTTAAATGACATTCTGCATTAAGAACAAAGCATTCTGCATCCTGAACATAGCAAAGCAAAACTTTGTTCCAGAGTCTGGGAGCAACCACTGAGAAGGTCCTCTCCCTTGTTCCTATAAAATGCCCGGGAGAGTGATGAGACAGAGAGAAAAGCCTCTCTGGATGATCTTAAAGTTCTACTGGGCTCATAAAGTGAGATATTGTCCTTCAGATAACACTGCTTCCAGCCATTTGGGAGGCTAGGACAAGTGGAATCTGCACAAGGAGGAAGATAAGCATGGATTGTTCTCCCTACCTTCCTCTCCATAGGTGATGTGAGAAATTTGATAGCAAGGCAACTTACTCACTTGTAGGACCCACATTTTTCCTTTAAAAGACCTGTGAGGGTGACAAGTTGCCCATAGGTGTTAAAGAATGCATATTAAATAATAGGATGGCAGTTAAGTCTGGTGACCAGTTGTATAAAATCTGGCACAGGAGCTGCTAGCATTTGTCCTGGTTCAGTCTTCCTAGCTCAGTTTAACTTAATCACTGTAGGCAAAACCTTACCCTCTCTTCTTAGGAATATATATAGACAAATGTATGTTCAACTTCTCCTACTCTTCATTAGAACTGAACACAGTAGATCTAGCCACCACTGACAGTTATAGCATTCCCATTGCACTTCTAACTACATGGTAAGCTGGTCAACTGCAGGTTGCATAGCCAATTAATTAATCATGCTCAACTTACTCTGTAGTTACTATTTATGGACAGCTATACATGGGAGTTTTAAAAAAACCTGATTTCCCAATTCATTGTCATCCATGTTTACCCATACTTTTGTTAAACAAGACTGTGATGAACAAAATAGAAATGGAAATGGGGTTTCTTCTTGAAAAAGTGAAGAGTACTGAAACAGATATTTAGAGAAAGTTAAGAAATGGCATTCTGTTGTATAGCTATCTAGCTGGAAATTAATATGGCTGGAAAACCTAGTAGCAAAAAATCCACGCCCTCATGGGTAAATACTACCATGAAAAAAGAAGATGGTACTGAACATCATTTCCGGTGGCCGATCCTGATCACAAATTTGAGGGCAACTTGCCACAGAGTTGTTTGAGGGGAAAAAAAGAACAAACTCCAACAGAAGAAGCCAAGTACTAGCTCATTTATTTGTTAAATTCATAAGAACCCTTCTGCAAAGATAAGGCACTCAAGGTATCCAGCTTTACTAAAATCGAGTAGGAATCAATACAATAAAAACATTAAAAAGTGAGCAAGATGACAACTAAAAACATGCAAATAGAATAACAGTCCTCCCTCCACATTCATGGGTTTGACCTTCACAAATTTGACTGTTTGCAAGATGCTTGTCTTCCCCATTCTCCTCCTCTCATTCCTTTGTGTTTTACCAAGTGAGGGGAAGGAAGGCAAGTGCACCTAGGCAAGAGGCAATGCAGAGGAAGACGTACACACTCCTTCTCACCTCCGGAGCTCCCCACTCCCATTCCCTTGCCTTTGGCCCCAGCACTGAGAATGTGTGCCAAGGCAAAAGGCAAGGAAACGGAGGGAAGGCACATGTGCACCTTCCTCTTCCTCTCTGGAGCTCCCCCTCCCATTCCCTTGCCTTTGGCCCCAGCGTGGAGAACATGTGCCAAGGTAAAAGTCAAGGGAATGGGGTGGGAGAGCATGCGCACATCTTCTGTTTCCCCTCTGGAGCTCCCCTCTCCCATTCCCCTGCCCTTGGTCTCAGTATAGAGAAGGAAGGCTTGAGCCTCAAGGCAAAATGGTGAGGGAATGGGAGGGGGAAGCCCTTGGTAGGGGATGAGGGGAGGATTGTGAAAGCAGTTATCTGCGGTTTTTCCACTTTCTGTGCCCCAAACTCTCATGAAAGTGGAAAGTGAAAAGTGAAAAGTGAAAGTGGAAGTGACACCACTGGTTTGGCAACTGCCGTAAAGTCACCAGGAAAGCTCTGACCTTCCATTCTTCTATACATCAAACAAAAAAACAAAAAACAAAGAAGAATCCATTAATACCTTTCAGACTAACCTGGATAAAGAAATTTCTGGCACAAGCTTTGTTGGCTACAGACCTCCTCCAAGTCTGATCCTAACCAGACCTAGTGGTCTCAGCCATTTTTACTACAATATGCTGAACAGGATTCTATAAACAGGTCTGGGTAACTTCCACTGCCCTAAAAATACGAAGCCAATATCTGATCATAGCATTTTTTTCACCCCCACGGGAGATTTTTCAAAAAACCAGAAGTTCTAAAACAGGATCCTGAAATGCTCTAGCCATGAGCACTCAGAGGGAAAGTCCCTCTAACACTTGATCCCAGAACTTCTCCTAAGAGATGCTCTAGCCTAATGGTTCTTAACTTGGGGTCCAGAGGGTTCATGGACCCCTTCATAGAGGTCGCTGAAGCCCTGCGGCTAGACACCAACAGCAGCGGCAGCAACAGGAACACAGCAGCAGGGAGTAGGGTGCAGATGCCAGCAGAGCAGTTTCAGTATCTGCACCCCACTGCTACACATCCCTGATGAAAGGGACACAGCATCAGGTGTGTGCACATACCCAAAGTTTGACTCTGGATACCATGGTTTGAATCCCCACTCAGCCATGGAAACTCATTGGATGACCTCAGGCAAGTCACATTCTCCCAGTCTCAGAGAAAGCCAAAGGCAACAATTCTTGCTAAGAAAAACCTATTACAGGTTTGCCTTAGGGTCATCATAAGTCAGTTTTCAAAAGGAGGAGATATGATGGCTAGAATGAACTTCCCGCTGTAAGCGGCACTTCATTGTTGTATACCTTCAAGTCATTTCTGACTTATGGCAACCCTAAGGTGAACATACCATGGGGGTTTCTTGGCAAGATTTGTTCAAAGAGACCTTGCCTTTTCCTTCCTCTAAGGCTGAGAGAATGTAACTTGCCCAAGGTCACTCAGTGTCTGAGCATTTATTTTGAATCCTAGTCTAGAAGCCTTTAATAAATAAATATTTGAATATTTAAATCTAAATTTAAATTCTGAGTTAAGTCTTGGGTGTCCCAGCGACAAATTATATTTACAGGGGATCCCCAGTAAAGAAATGCTCTAGCCATTAGCATTCAGAAGGCAAGCCTAAAATGCTCAACAGGAAACAATGCTTCTCTGGCCTTGGAACATGGGGAGACGTATAAGGAGGCTAGGAGCATCATCCCCCAAGGGGCTTTGGAGTCACTAATGGCCATTTGGAGGTCAAAAGACAAGCAAAAAAGTAAGCCCCAAAATCTGACGGGACAGGGATCCAGTTCAGCCTTTACAAACCTTGGAAACCGCTCACCCTTGGTTTGAACCATGAAGTCAGCTCAGGAAATGTTTACAGGTTCTAAGGCCAACCATTCAGCAGGAGCTGCCAGCCACGCTTTCTCAGGGGTGCTTGGCCAACCTAGAGTAAATAGTCAGATGAGGATGGATTTGCTCCCTCAGCAAGTCACATTCCAATACAGTGAAAGACTGACAGACTTAGCCCACTGCACACCCACTCATGCCCACAACATTACTACTTGTAAAAAAAAACCCAACTGAAGTTTTTCATTCCTTTTATTGTCTGATAATAGTGCTAAGCTTCTATTCTAACCTCTTCAATCCTCCCAGTCTCAGCCATTCACAGACAAAAACTACAAGGAGCCACACTACCATACAAATTTTGTCAGACAACAGGGTCTTAAACATATATAGAAGAGCTGAATTGGATGCCAGTTGTAGATTGAAAAGAAACTGGAAAAACTGGTTAGATGTGTCAGAAGTAGACAGGGTGAACGTGAAAAACCAGTGACCTTTACGTAGACAGTCAGTTTCTCTTCCTTTTCTAAATCATCATAGTTCCAGCTTGCCCCAGTTCCCTGCTCTCCGGCTATCTCAGTCCTCACCCATTTTTTCAGACAGCCTGCTTAGATCCTAGATCCGCCTGTTCCTATATCATGTCTATACCACCTCTGCCATATCCTAACACTTGTCTCACTTAGAGGCCTCCACTGCAATCCACTACCTGAAGATCTTTGTGCTGTACTAACACCAATCTTAATCAGTATGCAAGGCATCAACAAATAATAAAACAAATGAGCTTTCCTTTCCTGCTAGGGGTCTTGCCATCACAGACAGTGTACTCCTTCTCCTCTCTCGCATGCTCTGGACAGAGAGTGGACAACAGCACATGTTGTCACCAAGGGAAAGGTAGGGAAGCAAAGGATGGCAGTACTGCTTGTTTACAGAGCCAGTGTGCGGTAGCAGTTTGAGTGCTGAACTGCAATTCTTGAGACTAGGGTTCAAATCCTTGCTTGGCCACGGAAACCCACTGGGTTACCTTGGGCAAGTCACACTCTCTCGGTCTCAGAGGAAGGCAAAGCCAAACCCGCTCTGAAAAAAGCTTGACAAGAACTCCCCCTGATAGGTTCACCTCAGTGTTGCTGTAAGTCAGAAATGACTTAAAGAAACACCACAACTGCTTGATTCCTGAAGGATAAGTACACTATAGCAGTTCCTTGCAACTGGCAGAAGAGAAGGCACCCCAACACAGACAGTCTTAAATGCCAACAGAGGAACAGTGGGCAAGTCCAATTCTGCTCTACAGACAAGGCAGAAGTTTGCAGTAACCCTTTCTCAAAGACTTGAATGTTTAGCAGCTGTACGACAATATCAAATCAATATCAGCCTTGAGAAGAAGCAAGGGCAGACAAAATTGTAGTGAAATTGTAGTGAAGCTCAGAGGCAAAGGCTTAAACAGATGTTGAACTTCATTCAGTGACTACTCTGCAGCTCTGCACCAATGGAGAGTACGCTATCCCACTCCCTGCCTTCTAAGAGCAAGCAAAAAATAATTTCATCCTGGCATCTAAGCCGCTGAAGGGGGCTGGAGCGGATGGGTGGTAAAGTTTCACTTTATTTTTACGTTAATACTGTTTCAAATTTGTTTCTATGTTTTAACTGTATTTTTTCTGATTTTGTTACTGTTAGTTGGACTGAGTACCTTTTCATTAGAAAGGCAGGATTTCAATTTAACAGATAAATACATTCTTAGTACCAGATGGCAAGATTTCTTCAGCAGCAAAGCATTCCTCTGAAGAAATCTGTTGCCTAGTCAGAATGCAGGCCAGCATCTTGGAAACCATAATCCTGTTTTGCATTGCTTATTTTATTTAAGTTCTGTTCTAAACAATCCAGCCTTGTTAAACAGCTGTTCCAAGAAACCTGAGTTCAGGAGGAAGGCCAACTAAACAGTCTGGCCTTGGACAGAAAATCTCTGAGTACTAGAATAGTTCATGTAAACTCCACTAACCCTCATGTCATGGGGAGGGGAGGAAAAAAACCCTTTCACCTTCCCAGGTTTGAAGGAAACACTATGTTCTGAACAGGCCCATGTTTACAGTCATTGCCTGAGGGACAACTCCCCCTCTCCAGTGAGCATCAGGCTGGGGGAGAGGCAGAGGAAATACAGCAAAGGGTAAGGCGATCTTCTCACTGTGTTGCCAGAGTAGTGACAGGCCTGAGGTGGGGGTGGGTCACAGCACAGAATTAACTAGCAGCTCTCATCACATGTGGCCCAAGCTGGGTATTTATTTTTATCCTCTTGTTGTGGAAATATTACAAGGACACCACAATCCAGAGAACAAGTCTTTCTAGAAGATCAAGCTGCCTATAGCCATCAGCCTACAGAATTGCTAGGGCCTTCCTGCCATGCTTGTTACATTGCCCTGAAATCCTTGGGGCAACTTAAGGACAACAAAAGCCATTTCGACTTTGGGCTCTCAAATAAAAACAGACTTCATACCCATTTAAGCCCTGCCTTGCCAGGAGAAGAAAAGAGATTGGAAGATGGATGATGAAAAATACAGGTGCCTCGTCATTTCTTTGTTAGCATTTTCTGTCTAGTTCATTATGACGACCAAGAAAAAGCTGAGCATACAGTGATTAGTCAGGATATCATAAAGACGTAAGCAACTTGACAAGTCTTGTGGGTATAGTTCTGAGCAGACTAGGCCCAGAAACATCAAAGCAGAAAGCTGGAAAAGTTATGGAGGCTCCAAGGCCTAGGAAAATTTTCAAGTTGTGCAAGGTAAGTAAATACAAAGTCCCTGAACAGACACATTACAAGGAGGTATGATGAGGATAAGAAGGAAGAAAGTTTGAAATACAACCCACTTACTCGGAGCAAAAACACTTCTTGCCTACATAAATCAGGGCCGATGATGTCAGGGCAACTAAAGGCAACTCCAGTTGCACCTCATTCCAGGGCAAGGTTGAGAAGCAAGTGCTGACAACAGCTCAGGCAAGTAGTATTGGAATAAGAAAAGACCTCTGTTTAGCCTGACAGGAACAGGAGAACAAGTTTAGTATCAAAGTAGTTACAGCTGAAGACCCACCCTGCCCCAAATCTAGAGAATAATGCTTTCACTCTCTCTGACAGGAGGGGATGCTAAATCTCAAACTACACAATGAGAGATATTTACAAAAGCATGTCGATAGTATCTAATACATTTTTCTTTCATTTACCCCCATTTGCCATGAATAAAAGAAAACTGCCAATTTCCCAAACACACACTTCAAGATGTTTTTCACAATGCTGTGTTACTGATTACAAGGAAACTCCAAGACTGCAGTCTTTCTACAAAACTGTATCTCAAACGTGGTATTCTCAACTGATGTGGGACAGTATAAAGAATGTGAACAACAAACTGAGAATCCCTGGGTTGCTTCTCACCTCAACTATGAACCCATTAGGTGGGTAAAACCAAGCATGCTATTTGATGTACTGTCACATTACATCCACCTGTAACGTTTCAGTAGTATTACTGTTCCCATTTCCTAGAGTGGGGGGAGTGATTTGTGGCCCTTCAGAATTTATTGGGCTACAGTTCCGATCATCTTTAACTCTTGGCCATGTTGGATGGAGCTGATGGAATTTGCATTCAAACACCACAGGAAAGGGCCACAGGTTCCTCAACCTTGCCTTAGAGGGTTATTGTAAGGAATATCAGTTGAAAAGTTGTTTTTGTATTTTTACAAATTTGCTTTCCTATCTGACTCCAATCATAGAAAAAAATCAGCAGGAGACATTTAGGGCTTGATTTGAGCTAAAGTTCAGCCCAGAGTAAATAAGTACCTCTGGGCATATGCTAAATACATGTACTTCACAACTGTGCAACCATACCCAGCCTTAAACCAGCTAAAAGGAATAATTTCTAGGACAAGCAGCATAAGTTTTAGCCAGGCTTTAATCCCTCTACCTCCAGTTTTTCAGGACTAGCCCTGGCCAAACATGTAATGACCATCTCTCTGTGGTTCCACAAAGAATGGAAAGTGCTGACTTAAGGGCACAGTGAAAGATGCAATGCCCACCAAACCAGTTGCTTGGAGAAACAGCATTCTGCTCAGCACTCAAAACAAGTGCTAAGGAGACAAAGCAAAAACTTGAATTTAAGAATGGTCAAGAGTCAAATTTTCCTTGTTTATGAAGAAATTTGGGGAGTTAAGAAGAATCCAAACAATGAAGATATTGGAAGAATAATTTGAAAATCGCTATTTACTATGCTTGTACAACACTATTTAAATTGTATAAACAAATGAATCTATGCCATAGTCCCCCGGAAGGAAAGCACCAATTCTCAGCAACAGAAATTTGATAAGCAAATTGAGGTGTTTCTTTGGGGTCCAGTCCAATCATCCACAATACAGGTATCATGAATTCTAGAAGCATTTTTGAGCTCATGACATTTTAAATGGAGCACACAATTGTTACGTACAGGCAGAACGCATGGAAGCTTTAGAGGGAACCAGCATGACAGTATGTCATCTGCATCATCCCTATTAAACCAATATTCCTTGGCATCTCAAGGTCCCCTGCAAGTGCTTCAAATCTCCCAGGAAAGAAAAACAAAGCCAAAATACTGCTTTGAAAGAAGATTCCACACTTCACATGAAAAGCAAACAGAATGTTGCACATCTCCAAGGGAATTTGGGGACAATACAAAATTGTCTTTGAAGGAATAAAGGTATTCAGGACAGAGAAAGAAGGTCAAAGGGGCAGCATTCTTGCAACCACGAAAGGTAAAGGATGAAAAGACTGGTAGATATTGTAAGTGGAAAGATGCAACTTGCAAGTAGGGTAAAAGACTACTTCAGAATACACTTCAGAGAACCAAGCACTGGACAGAAATTAGGGTAAAAATATAATATTTAAACAGTCACAGTAAGGACCAGATGAAGGGAAGGATAACTAGGAATGTGCAACCATGCCCTCCCAGTGCTTTTAGTCTACAACTCCCATCAGCCCTTGCTAGCAAATCCAGAGGGGAGGAATTGGTGGAACTGCAGTCAAAAAATATCTGAAGGCCAGAATCACCTACCCCTGAAATACATCCTCCCCAATGTGTCTACAGACAACTACTAGAATAATATAATGGCATGATAACAGTTTCCAGAGCAGGGGTGGACAACCGCACAGTGAACAAGGACCATTTTTCCTCCTCGAGTCCATCCAGTGGGTTACCCCAGTACGGTTCAGCATGCCTAAAGAGATATGATGTCACTTCTGGCTGCCATTTAGGCCAATTTTTGGCTGTTTTTCTCTCCCCCGCTTTTTCGTTTTTTCTGTGTGTGTGCGCGCGTGTGTTTTGGGAAGGTCTGGAGGGCTTTCCAGGGCTAGGGGGAGAAAAACGCTGCATTATTAAGCAGTTTTGGCCTGCTTGGGAGAAAAAACTGTGTAAAATTTGTTCCTCCAATTAAAAAAATTGGTGAGGCAAGGGTCCAAAGGGCCACATGCAGCCTGCAGGCCACACTTTACCCAACCCTCTTGTACAAGATCATTCACTACTTTCAAAAAGCAAGCAGAAGCAGAACTTCTATGATAAACTGCCACCCCCAACATATATATACTGCTAAGGCTGCTCCATGATGGAAATGCTGAACAGAGAAGTACTGGGGTTCAAAAATACCAGGAAACCATTAATTTCATACTGATTTTTTTTAAAATGTGTTGTCTGAATTTGTTATGTCCTAAAGTAGCTTGCATATTGTTTAAAAAACAGCATATAAATAAAATCAACTCATGAATTTAATTCCTCTAATGATCAGATGGGGTATAATTGGCAGTGATCACCTGGTGAACTAAACAATCAGAAGCTCTTTCTTACCTATTTACACGCTCTAGGCACTCAGTCAAAAATACCTTCTCAGCACAGACATTCTCTCACCATACTGATAAGGCAGGGGGAGGCTGTTTGGCTGCTGCAAAAAGATATGTAGGCCCACAGCAAGTGGGTTATGGCATTTGCAAGCATGGGGAAAATGTTTTTGAGGGTTGCAGCAACACTTACCTCCCACGCAAGCTGGTATTTGGATTAGCCCAAATTCTTTTCTATCAGTGGATCCAGTTTAAGCTGGCTAGGGTTCTCAGAGCAGGCTGATTGTATCCACTGGGCAAGGAACATAAGCTGAGAAATGGGGCTTTAAAAATCACAATAAAATGAAATCCAGAAATGTATTTGGGAGCTCAATGAGATTTTAGGAAGAAAAAATACAGCAGGGCCCTAAAGACCACTACTAGTGATTTCATGTCATCCAGCCTGTCCACATCATTATTTACTTCTTCCATAAATTATTCAGCAATGTAGATCAGTGTTTTAAGGCTCAAATCCACATATCAAAAACCCTTATCTAAAAAGCAAGACCTCATACTATTACTGCAGGTTCCTCCTGAAAAAATGACACAAACGACTTCTGAAGTTTGGAAGCTTCAGCACTGTCAACTGCTTTACAGCCTTTATGAAGTTTAGCCTCAAAGCTATGTTGCCAGGTAACTCAGCTATTCCCAGTTTACGTATGGAAAACTGAAGGGGGGAGAATTCCAAAGCTATACCATAAATTTTCTTCCAAACTCAAATACAAATCTCTAATTAGAGGTCCATGGTGACTCAACCTTTCTGCTACCCTAACTACAATCTATTACAGATGTACCCTGTTCCTCCTCAGAGGAGCTCAGACTACTATTTTAGCTTTATAGCAGTTAGTAAAGTAGGATAGTCTGAAAGAAATGGCTTGACCTACAAGCTTCAAAGCTAACTGAAGAATTGAACTTGCTTTTCCACACCCATCCCCAACTACTTTAGACACAACATCAAATGGTTTGTGTTCATGCTCCTCCCCCGATCTTCTTCCTCCTTAGCACTCACAACAGCCCACCTTACTCCACAACCCCTACCACTATAATACAGCATTATTAAAGGTTATGAATCATGGTCCAAAGTGTAGCACATAGGCAGTACATACAACTGACAACAAAAGACTTTGTTTCCAGCTATATTTTCACCTTCACTTGGTATGCAATCCTTGAAAATTTAGTTCAAGATGTATGCAGCAAGCAACTTAAATACAACCTAATGTCAAACTGCCTTTCGCAAAGTCTTTCCTGAAGCATTTTTATCTCTCTTTACCTGTGTCTGTATGGCACAATCACAATCACGACTTCTGTCCATTCCTGACCATCTCAGTATTATTCATTCACAGATGAACATACGCCTGATGAGCCTGCTTTTATTCACTATGTTACCCAGAACACCACTATCACTAAAATCAATAGTATCATCTGATCAGGAGAATATAAAGAATACAGAGCATTTATATGATGTTTTATACACTGTGAAAATACCAGAGCTCAGTTAGTTAAACTGTATAAATTTCTTCCTGATCCTTTGTTTCCTCCCTCCATTTGGGTTCAAAGAATCTTTGCTTGGGAGGGGACTGGACAAGTTCAGTGGTGAACTCTCTTAAACTTTTATCATCTGTCTCAGATCCAGAGTGCTCTGTGGCCATCTCTGGGTTTTTGTTTTTTTGAGTCCTCTGCACAACTGAAAAAAGCAGAATGACTCACTGCAAGCAAAATAACTGTCTCTATTCCCACACTGCCCTGCAAGTTTTATGTGCTTCCACTGCCAGTATATCCCTACTGAGAGAACATAAAATTAGTTTAACATAACGGTTAACCAAATGAGCTGTGAATGGGTAAGGCCTCAGTTTAAATACAACCTCAGTTATGAACGCTTAGCTGATGCGCTAGCTATCCCAGCCCACAGCTTACAATGTGTGTCAATTATACTTCCTTGCACTCTTGCAGATGTTATATACAAAGTTTTCTTAGCACAAGTATGATATGAAATACACCAGACTTACAGTGAATTTATGGTATAATGACTCCAGCCCCTGCTCTGACACAAAATGGGGCACCCAAATAAAATGATAGAGCCTGGAAGTTTTGGTAGAAAAGCACACAGAAATTTCTGTGCTCTTTACAAAATGTTCTCCCTCTCCTAAGTATCTCCTGTTTTCCAGAAAAAAAGCTACAGAAAATCCCATTCTTAAGCCTTTATCTCCTATTCTAAACATAACAGGTGTGCACCAACACACATGTGAATGTACATCTCCCACCCTCCCATTTACATGACTCATTCTCATTTGGTACAGCAACCTACTTATCCTGCAGGGGAAACTCCCCAAGCAAAGCAAGCTTCTCTTTTAAATTTCCAAGGGCAAGATCTCTGAAACTGTTAGCCTATTTTTGACAACAGAGGGAATGAGCAACCAGGACAAGAGAGGAAGACAGCCACAACAGCTGCCTCAACAACCCCCAGCCTGCCCACCAGCTTTAATAATACTGTTCACTTGTAACATAAAATGCTAGGGATTAAAGGCAGTCTGCAAGTAATTCTCCACAACTGTTCCATGCTGTGTTTTGGAAAGGGCGTTGAGCATGCAAATAAATACTTGTCTCTAAGCAAAGCACAAATACAAACAGGCTAAACCAGAATGGTTCTACATTAAGAAAATCTTAATAGACAGCAGATGGTGAGAAAACAAAACAAGGCAAAAAAGGTACCATTTAGTGCACATTAAAACTAGAAATTAAGATGGCAGAAAAGACCTACCCTAGCCAGAGGTTCTTTTGAATGCAGGGTTTAAAAAAAACATCCTGAAAATACTTCAGAGATGAATAAATCACTGCTCCATTTGATAAGTGCAAAAAGACTATTACCTAATTCTGAAAAGCAAGCAGGTGGTGTTATTCAGTGAAATGCCTGCAAACAAAAAGCAAAAGCTCTAGGGGTCCTGGTGGCTAAGATACAATAATAAATAAATAAACAAATAACAAAAATAAATAAATAAATGGCTTGAATAAATACTAAAATGAAAAGTCTGAGTGATTTCAAGTTCATATCAACATGTCTTCTATCATAAAAGAAAGGTTCCTAATATCTGTGTGTGCTGCTCAAGTCAATCAGATGCCAAACTATGGACAATGAGCATTTTATTGCTGAAAGTAACAGAGAGATTCTTAAGCGATTCCCTTCTCCCTATCACCTCATCCCATATACTGCATTATGTGGATCAACATACCTCTTTGGTTAGATCCCCGTTCACTGGAGGAGCCACAGCACCTAGGTCTTCCAGTTCTTCGGCAAATCCTTGTTCCACTCCACTTTCCCTCTCTACATTGTCTGGAACAGTTCCATCTTGCAAGCTGTTGCCATTCTCAAGAGTAATGCCTGTACTGGGTTGGGCACTAGAGACAGAACCTTCAGGATCTCGATGTACCAACCACACATTAACTTCAGTGGTGGGCACCTGAAACCTGTCCAGTGCCCTCACCTGATTAAGAAGCCGTCGAGCTGTGAAATAATAGTCCAGGTCTACGCTTTTGGGATGGATGACATAGCCATCTAAAGTGTTCCGCAGGTTATGGAACTGTGTCTGGGTGTAAGCCGAGCTCTGGCCCAAAAAGATCTCCCGCAGAGGGGGAAGATGTGAGTTCAGATACGTATCTACATCCACCCTTACACCAATCAAGCTGAGAAGAATGGTGAACTGGATGAGTCCTTCTGTGAAATACTTCTTCAGAGAAAGCATTTCTGGAAAAGAAAAGCAAGTGCACGTAGCACCAGGGTAACAAAGCCTACACCAGTTAACAAGCTAGCTCTTCACCCACTTATTTAAAGGAGGAAAACACTCAGATGAGGTGCTTGAACCTCTTTTTAAAAGAAAAGCTAAAAGTAATCAGATTACCACCAAAATAACCAAGTTCCAGAAGTCATAGAAATAAGAAAACTGCCTCCCAGCAAACGGACTCCTATTTCTGTTGCAGTCTGCCTGTTACAAGACTGTTTTGTAACCGAGCTGAGGTAATTACGTATAGACCATGTGACTTACTGTCTCAAAGAGTCCGCATACAGCAACTTCCTTGAGTCCTTCTAGCTTCCCACACAAGCTACAAGATGGGACAAGTCCTCTGGAACAGCTGCAAGTTCGCTCTTTTTCCTCCTCCTTCCTCCTCCACCTCTCAGAAGCTTCCTGAAGGAGCAATTAACAGTCCAAGATTCCAGAGTAGGGAAAGGTTCAGAGACTCTCCTGCTGCGCTGCTTCCTGTAGGTTTCGTGAGAAACTGAAACACAGCCCCCCCCCCAAAAAAAAGTGATAAGGCAACAGCACCCTTTGAGCAGAGTTCAACACTTAGATGCTTCATTATCTGTGGGCCACAAAGAAAACTCTACAGCTAGAGTCTACCTAGACCATCCAAAAAGGGAAAAAAAATATTCTAGTACTAAAAAAGAAAGTTAAACTTAGGTCTTTACTGCTCTGCTTCTCACATCCTCTTCCACTGAACAGTTCCAAGCAACACCAACTTTCTACTTTGCCTCTTCTCTATCTCCCTTTCACTTCTAAGCAAAAAAAAAAGAAAAAAGAGTTAAATGACACCAACACGGGAAAGTATGCTGGCAGCTTCTTCTCTTTCCAGCTATCTATTATCGTCTACCTGCTGACTGCTTGTAATTGTGACTTAAAGCTTGCTGATTATGCTTTTATTCAGCATTGCTTTCTGAACAATTTAAAATGACTGCAAGTGTGCAGGTTGGTTTTCCATTTTAAAGGAGTAGACAGCTAATCTTTGACATTCAAGGCGCCTTTGTAGCTATTTGTCCCTATACACACATATGACTTTCTGGCATTTAATGATAAATCTTACATTTATCCAACTTCAATAAATAAACAGGCATTCCAATCCCCCTGAATCTCACCTCACCCCAGAAACTGCCCAACCTTCTGATTTCCATCTGCGTGATCAATGCATATTGTACATACTTGTGCTACTGTTGGAGAGCCCAATGATCTTTGCCTACCTTCTGTCTAAGCTTCTTATACCCTTGTTCAGAGATAGAGACATCCACAATTCCCCTACTTACTAAAAATGAATTCTAAATACTTGTTACTCATAACCACATCAAATAAGAATTCTCAAATGACTTTTTCTGCAAAGTACTGTGAAAGTGGAGGAGGTGTGCACGCATTGCTAGCGGACCAGGGCTTGCAAAGTTCATTTAACCTCCTAACCTTTTTCATCACTCTGTTTCTTCAATCTTCCATCTGGCTCCTCAGACAGTTGTAAGGAGCCAGCATGAGTCCTGGAAGCTGTGCTGTATGGCAGTATGGCAGCAAGAATCAAGAATCATGTCTCTCCCCACCCACCTCCCATACACAAACAAAAGAAAAGCCTACAACAACAGAATGTCCACCTACTAAGGCAGTGGTTCTCAACCTGTGGGTCACCAGATGTTTTTTGGACTTCAGCTCCCAGAAGCCCTGAGCATTGACCATAGTGGCTGGGGCTTCTGGGAGCTGAAGTCCAAAAACATCAGGGGACCCACAGGTTAAGAACCACTGTACTAAGGGCTTGTGACTGCATGCTTAATATTAAACACGCAGGTAAGAATCCATGCGTCAAGAAATGGACATAAAACACTTCTTACACTTTTAACTTACTAATATAGGAACAGGGAAAGCTAATTTTCTCCTTTACAAAACTGTTATAGACAGAAAATATGTATGGACAGCAGGAACTGGAGAAAAATGCCAGCTCAAAGTATTAAAATAAAATTAAAAGTGTTGCTAAGTCCTTAGCACACAGAGAAAATCTTGTCTGCCTCCAAGTACCAGCATTTGAACACAATTTTCTCCTGCAATAATTTGTAATATTTTATTATAACCTACATTACAATCTTTGCTACAAAAGCTGTCACCAGGAGCAGTAAGTAGGGGAACAGACACTGACTTTTGATCTTTTAAAAGCAATAATACACTTTTTCTAATTCAATCTCTCTGGCTTGGTCCACTATCATGTTTCACCACCCTCTTTCCCTTTGCATCAGAGACATGTGATTTGTAAGTTGTTATTCATTTTAAAGGAGAGCCAGAATCCCCAAAGAACATCACATGTGCTTTGACATGACCCCTCACATCAAACTTCTCAACCAGCATCACCTTCTGGGCTCGCATTTCAGTCTCATTTTAAACCTTGTCAAAATGTAACCTTGCTGGCACTGGAGAAAGCCTGAGGAATTCCCCTGTAGGCCAGGCACTAGCATGTACACAGCCTGCTCTATTTACAGACTAGCATGTGCACAGCCTGCCCTATTTACACACCAAGGAATCTTTGACCATTGTCCCTCCTACTTCTAGAAATTATTTCTCTACCCCAGCCAACTACCTGCTCATGTTTCCAATAACCTCACTTCACTCCAAGCTTAAATACAACAAACAACTAACTAACCCCGTTAAATAAACTGAAAGGGCTATCCTGTCCATACTTATTTGGAAGTAAATCCCACTAAATTCAATGGGATTTACACACATTCCAGCCTCAGGGATGTTTCCCATAATCACACTCAAAACAGTGAAAACATGGTGTGCAAAAGTGGCTATTACCTAGCAGTCATCTGTGGAAATGTATCTGTGGCATGGGAATTTCAACCCATGATCAGGAGAGGCAGCTCATCTGGATTAAATACTCCATTATTACAGAGCACAGTCTTATCAACATACTGTCCAGACATTCTCCAATTACCCATTTCTTTCCTTCCCCCCTCGTGTCTCCTCAAAGAAATTCTAGTCTTCAGAATACTGTTTGTAACAATAATCTATGCAACTTTCCAACTGCCCACAGTCTTCTGTTTTCTTCTCTCTTGTCCATAACAAATTTGTAATATGACCCTACCTGCCTTGCACTCTACTCTGACACTACATAAATAATGGACTGCATTAGGTCTTTCTGAACAGCCATTGGAATACGTTCAGCCAAAGGAAAACAGTTGTTTTCACAACGGTCTTTAGGAACCAACCCCAAATGATCAAGGAGAAAAGTATTAAATTTGCACATGGCCACTGAGATGGATGTTGAAAAAGTAAGCGTATGAGCCACCATGAACCCCATAACTGCTCAGTTTCACAAAAAGACCCCCCAGAAGCCTGCAAAATGTTTCAGCATGCATACACACTTTCTTAAAAATAGCACTGCTGATTCGTCTTTCACAGAAGTCTATCTAAAGATGTGGGGTGCAGAACAATAACAGAAAAAAACCCAGGAGCTCCCAAAGATCCTGAGACATTTGTCATGCCATCTACAATGCATTCAGTCACCATATGGATACAGAGCACTCTTACAGTGCTCCTTCTGGGCATTCACACCAATTACTACAACCCTGTAGCATAGATGAAGATTTCCCGAATACTACAGTGTTCTTCCACACCCTATAATTCAAGAGTTCTTTACAGTCACTGAAATACACTAAATTTCTAAATTACATCTCTCCTAGAAACCATTACCCTCATCCATCACCACATTCATGAGCGTTCCTTCCTTCAGTCCATCTTATTTCTATTCCCTTTATTATTCATATTCAACAATTTCCTTATTTTATGCATTTACATACTACTCCTCTCTCGCACCCACATGCACTCAGAATCAAAATTCTTTCCCTTTCTTGCAATCCCTTCACCATCCCACTGAACTTTCGCTTCGGTTTCCCTTCACTTCCACTACCCCAGGGAAACCAGAGAAGGGAATTCTTACGCCTCCAGCCCAACTTTAACCTGTAGCTTCCTCACATCCCATCGCCCCCCGGCTTTGCTTTTACTCTAGTCCAACCCCTGCTTTTAAACCCCCTAGATCCCCTTCTACCAGACCTTCCCACAGCCTCCAGCCCTACCCACGCACAAACCTACCCAACCCTATACAAACCCTTCCTACCAGACCTTCCCACGGCCTCAAGCGTTACCCACACCTAAACCAGACCAACTGCTTCCTCCTCCGCCCCTCAGCTTTTGCTCCAAGAAATCGACGGCACTGGCCCCCTACATTCCCACACACCTCCCTTGATCAACACCTCGGGCTCCTTTCTTATGTTTTTGCAGCACCGCTCCCCGAGTTCTCCCTTTTTTTCCCTTCTTAATCCTGCCCACTGTACGTCCAGTCTCCACAGCACCTGCACCCCTCCTCTACCTGGCCTACTCCTACATCTCGATCCTACCTCCTCCCCCCGTTTTCTTTTTTTAATACCCTTGGGACCCCCAAATACCCACTCCACCCACGCCCAAGCGAGAAGCCTCATAGACGCGCTTTTATTTAACACGGACATGCCTCTATTCGCCCTCCGCCTTCCTATCAGCTTCCCCTCACTCCCCTCACCCAATGTTGCCCCTTTTTCTGTGCCTCCGCCGCCACCGTCCCCGCACAAAGCCTTTGTTTGGCTACATCCTCTTCCCCTCGTTCTCCCTCCTCGGACCCCATACCTTCCCTGCTGAGGTCCCGTCCTCCAACGCTCACCGCCGCCTTCAGCAGGCCTTGCTTGCCTCGATGCCTGTTCTAAGCCCCAAACAGCAGGAATCCGTCTGGCCGTACTCCTCTCCCCTCCTCCGACCTGCCTCATCCAATCCTCCTCGATGAAGGGGATGAATGACAGGTCATTCACAAAATCAGAGGACAAAGATTATCTCCCGCCCACGACCCTCACGATGAGTGACAAGCTAGCTACCAATCGAAACACAAAGAGGTTAAAAAAATGTGGGCTGACAGCAACATGTGGCATGAGTGACAGAAGTAACAACCAACCGCCGGTCGGAAAACTTACGGGCGTATTTTCTATTGTCTTTGGGTAATATATCCTTATAGACAAGCTCCCGTAGCCAATCCTTGCCCCTCCCCCACCGGTCTTAATACGTAATCTGCATAACAGCCTAGTGGTCTGAGGCTTAGTTTACGAAGGGGCGCCATGTCGGGAGTGTTGCTATTAGCAACGGGCCCGAAACTCTGAAGGACTCGTCCACACCGATCCCAGTGGGATCTATAAACGTTTCCTCAGGATTCCGGCAGATCCAGATAGTAGCTCTTCGCCAGCCACTGTGATTTGCCATTTGCTTTTAAAATGTGAGGAGATTGTTTTTGGCTTATTCCCTGTAATAACGAATGAGACACATTTTCCTCACAGCCACTGAAACGTGCAACTCATCTAAGATAACGAAGATAGAAGTATGCCTTCTAGTACAAGGAAGACATAAACCCCTACGACAAAGTAAGACGCTGGGAATTCAAAGTTTAACAGCGTTTTTTGATGCTATTTGTAACACAGCGGTTCAGTGTCAAATCTGTAAGGGTCTATTTCTTCACTAGCCTGTTACAGTGCTATTATTCCACTTTCAACATCCTATGGAATCCTGGAGTTTGCAGTTTACTGCAGAACTGGCCATAGGCAGAAATATGAGGAAATATACAGTATTTCAAACCTCAGTTTTTTTAAAAAAAGTGGTAACGGTTTTGAAATCACTATAACTTTCAAAAAGCCAAGAATTTGGCCTAGATTCTTTTCATAGAATTTAACTCACAGATTCATATACCTTCAGACATAGGTTTCCATTAAAATATAACAGCACAGCAAAACAGACACTGGCTTATGAATCATCACAAATTCTGTCAAGAACATGGATCGTGAAACAATCTGTACACTAGTTTTAGCAAAACTACTGTCTCCCACCCATGTATAAATAAATCCTTATTTTAAAATTATACTGGAGTCTCTCTCCCAGAACAGCATCCCCCAACTTCTTCTTGTAGTATACTTTCAACTGATAGTGACCCTATCATGGGGGGAAGGGGTCCCCTGCAAGATTTGTTCAGATAAGGTTTGCCTTTGGCTTCCTCAGAGGCTGAGAGGATGTGACTTGCCTAAGGCTACCCCATGGCTTTCAAACCCTGGTCTCCAAAGTCATAGTTCAATGCTCAAAATACTACACTGTGCTGGCTCTCCAATAGAACATTACATCATGCAATTTCTGTTCTCCCTGTCTTCAATGCCCACTCTTTCTATTAAACATGTCTTTAATCTCCCCACCTCTCCACAACTGAAACAAAACCTGTGGAACTGTAATGGTATTCACTGGCATTCATCCTTATTCCCCTTCTTGCTCCCCCGCCCCTGCCACTAGCTGCCCTTCATTCTGTAAAAACTCAAACTGCTAAGTGCTTGTGGCAGAAACCTGTCTTTAAGCTAACTAACTCTAAAATACTACATTTATGGCACTAAATACAAAATAGATAATAAAAATAATACAATTTTATTGAAGGTACCCAATAGCTCCAGTGTACATGTGGAAATTTGCATGCCAAACCTGTCTATTTATCTGGCAATACCGTGTTCTTCAGCTCACGGCTAACATCCATTGTTATCATGTCTTTTTCATATTGGCAATACCTTGAAGACAAAAATCACGCAAAATACTGTCACTAATTAAGTTGCTGGTATAAGACATAGTGTGACAAGGGAAAGTAAAATAGTCAGCCTTTATGGGACTGCTGGTCACTGTATTGTTGCTGTTGTATGCCTTCAAGTCATTTCTAACTCATGGCAACCCTACCATGGGGTTTGCTGAAGCTGTTGAGTGTGTGACATGCCCAAGTTCACTTAGTGGGTTTCCATGGGCACCTAATGGGTTTCTATGGCCAAGTGGGGAATCGAACTTTGGTCTCTAGGATCAGAGTCCAATGCACAAAGCACTATACTATGCTGGCTTTCAGACACTGCATACCCTATAGAAATGGCTTCTCCATGCTGCTTGCTTAGGATCATCAAGAATTAATGGTCTGATTCAAATGTTTAAAGACTACTCTTTCTCAGCTCCTGTACAGGCCTGTTAAATCACAGAAGGAGGAGCCATGAAGTAGTGTTTTCCTGTATCTAAACACTTACTTTTTCTTATAGGACAGAATGGCTAAAAAGGGAGTACCAAGGCAGGCATGAGTAATGAAAAATTGTTAAGAAAGAAGGCATCAGTTGGAGTAGA
The DNA here is from genome assembly GCA_948472985.1 of Iguana delicatissima. Lineage (NCBI taxonomy): Eukaryota > Metazoa > Chordata > Lepidosauria > Squamata > Iguanidae > Iguana > Iguana delicatissima. Next base: position 741,237 of record CAOKZL010000275.1, on the reverse strand, counting down.
AATTAAATTTTAATGGTCATAGTGCTGCAAGATTCTGCTCTCTTGTCTGCCAGTTCCTGAACCACTGTCACTCTTCCATACTATGCTCACTGAATCTCAAAATCCTATGCTTGGTTTTATTCAACTTTGAGGCCTGGGAGATGTGTCAGAAACCTTATGGGTGGGGAATTACACATGCTACTATAGTCCACACTAAGAAACCTTGCTGCCTGAGGCAAAAGACAAGATGATGATCTCCCTTTCACATGCCATGTACAGAGTCTCACCAGATTAACAGCTGAATCTGACTTCAATATACTGTTGACAGATAAATATTCTTCCAGCCATTGTACCTTAGTGCAGCAGGGTAGTTTAAAAGATTTTGAGGAAATTAGAAATAGGGTGGGGTGTTGCCGCTTTTAGCATTTGCCCTTTGAAGCTTCACTATCTAATGGCAAGTCCATCTCTGTAGCAGTGCATTCCATTTACACTGCATGTGTAAACCAAGCTCAAGTTATTATACTCTCACACACCTTCCAAACGTTTCACGGATGAAAGCTGAGACACATGGCCAAACAACAACAGAATGTGATCAAGACAGCAAAAGTTGTTAATGAGGAAAAGTCCTCCCGCCTCTTCCCTGCTGAGTTAATGGAGTGCAAACTACTTTTGCACTTTGAACTCAGCTTACAGCAGTTGAAGTAAGCTGGGGACAGGGAGGGAAGGCAGGCAGAGAAGAGAGAAACCAAGATATTTGAAAAACAGCTAAAAAAGTGGGAGACAAAAGATTAATAGGGGTTGTCTTGCCAAATCAAAAAAGCAGATGGAGGGTATACTCTCACAGGATACACAACAAATGCTCTCGTCTCCATGTGACTAATGCTGACTTTCAGAGGGTCGTCTTTGGCTTAGTTTCATTGGCCTCCTCATTCCTCACATTAAGACTGCTTCTAGGCAGAAGGCTTCTACCAATACAAGGCATTGTACAGCTAGCTATTCCAGCCTTCCCTCTCCAGTTTAATTTTCTGTGGATAAGAACAAAAATGGGAGGAGAAGTATGAAACCGTGAGATGGTTACAAATGGACATCTAGAGCCCCAAAGAGATGCCATTAATAAAGCAAGGCAAAGGTACACTGAGAGTACCCATAGACTCTAGTCTTCCAAACTGTTAGATTGTCAAGTATGATCTAATATCTGTGTCTGTCAACAGCAATCAATTGCATAACATTAATTACTGTTTTGTCATTGCTCATACCATTGTGAAATATCTACTGGTTCTATCAGCCTTAACCTCAACTGACACGCCCTAGTATTGTGAAGTCTTGACAACGTGTCCCAGATTTGATATTACTGAATGAAATTAAAAAGTGTTCTCCACCCTTTGAAAAACATCAGCAAACTAGGCCAAGTTTATTCAGAACCCATCAATGTATGACAGTCAAATCAATGCAAAGCATCTTGCCATCACTCCTTGATTAGAAGAGATCCTCTGATTACAGCAAAGCCTAGCTGAGGTGCCTGCTTTTTCCTAAGGAAACTCAGGGCTCAATCTGAGGCAAGGACTCAGCAGAATTCAGACCTAGAACATGCACTAAGGTAAAGATAAAGATATGCTTTGGCTGTTTCACTCCTTGCCTATATGGGTGGGTGGTAGGGGCATGATAGACAGGTAGGGAAACACAGTGCTTGGACACACTTGACCCTCTCCCTAATTAATTAATATATATATATATATATATTCTCTTACAGTTAAGATGAGATACAAGTACTATGTTACTTTGCATGGCCAGAACTTATGACCAGATGTGTCTCTCTCTGCAAGTCAGCTGGCTGACTGGAGAGACGTCTGGGGCCATTTCTGCACTATACTGTTATAGTGCTATTATTCCACTTTCAACATCCTATGGAATCCTGGGGTTTACAGTTTTGGAAAGGGCATTTAGAATTCTCTTTGCCTTAGTAAACTACAAACCTCAGAATTCCACAGGATGTTGGAAGTGGAATAGTAGCACTGCAACAGCATAGGGTAGAAATGACCTTAGTTCAAAAAGTTTGTCCTTTTATTTTTTTTTAATTCAATATTGGTATCTTTCTTTGATATTAAGTCAAATCTTGCATATAATGCCTGGAGGGCTGGAGGAACTGTAAAACCAGGGGAAGGATGAGCTCTTCTGGAATTTCAGTCACACAACCAACTTTTAAAACATTAAAGGTATATCAAGAAAAGAATGGGAAAAGCCTCTTAATCAAATGGCTGAAGTATTTTAAGAGATAGTTGCTTGTGAGAAATAGTATTTGTGAAAGCACCTCCATTTAATGAGCTGATAGTGTTGCCACATCCCATATTCAGTTTGTGCATGTGGCATTCATTTGGAACTTGTTGCAACACCAGATCTGTTTAATATAATAATGTCATGCTCTGTTTTTTTAAAAAAAGGAATAAAGAAAGAAAGAATAAAGAGAAGAGTGAGAACACCAGCTGCTTGAACAGGTATGTTGAGTAAAGCAGTGCCCACATAAACATGGGTGTGACCTGCTCAACAAAGCTGCTAACCAGGTCACAGTGGCAAAGGAGGTGTTCCCTAAAAGCAAGAGACACCTACTAATCCTTGGGGTGGTTTAAGAAAGTACAAGTGACTCTATGTTGCCTGTCCCACATCTTACTTTCTCAATTACTTTCTCCCACCAGGAATCTCATGCTGATCTAATTAAAACCCAGATTTCACCCACAAAAGCCAGGCCCTTCTCTTTTTCTCTTGCAGCTTCCTTATTCACCAGTCCAGTCTCATGAACTGCTCCCACCAACTGTCACAACTCTAAACTCAGCCCTTTTATCCATGGCCATTAATCAAAACTTGTGGAGGGTTACTCAGCAATCAACACAAGTCAAATGTATCCAAACAATCCACTGTCTAATAATTAGACTCTTAATTACTAATGAAAAATGTCATCAATTCAACCTTGCTGGAAACAACACCTTCCAACTGGAAATTTCTCTCTTGAATTGCAGATGAAGATGATAAGCAATGGGAATCAGGGAAGGGCATTTTGCACATGCACAGAGTTACTGAATTGATGGTTGCTTAAAAGGTTGAATGGTGTTGGTGGCAGTGGCAGTAATGTTTTAATATAGGCTGGGAGGCCTGAGTATTCTGAAGGCACCAAATCCTATCTGATCTTGGAAGCTAAGCAAAGCTCCTTTCTGTACTACACTGTTATAGTACTATTATTCCACTTTCAACATCATGTGGAATTCTGAGGTTTGTAGTTTACTGAGGCCAAAGAGAATTCTAAATGACCCTCCCTAAACTGCAAACTCCAGGATTCCATAGGATGTTGAAAGTGGAATAATAGCACTGTAAGAGTGTAGTTTAGAAATGGCCAGAGCCAAGCCTGATCAGTACTTGGATTGAGGACTGGCAAGGAATACCAGGTATTGTAGGCTGTTTTTCAGAGAAAGGCAGTGGCAAACCACTTCTATTTTTTACCTGAGGAAACCCTGTGAAATTCACCATAAGTCAGCAAGCAACTTGCATACCTCATTTTTTGGGTTGTTTGTGGAAGTTGGAAATCTTTATTGATTCTCCAAAGACCACACTTCCTCCACTATACTTTAGAGCTGTGGCAGCCCACCCTCACCACCAACATGTCAATTTACCAGCTGGTAGAGAGTGGGTGTTGAAGAAGAGCATCTAGTTACGTTCCCATAACTGGTCTCCAGCAATTACATCATCCCCTGGGAGTTCTGTAGGATCTCTGGACATTCCCAGAAGAGAATAGTCACTGCATGTCCAGCTATAGAACACAGCTGGACACTTCTTTGCCAGCCTCTGCTCTCCAACAAATGGCTATATTAGGGGAAGTAGCTAAAAGTGGGGACTTGGAATAGGTGAGAGGAAGATGTGTCATGTTCCACTTGTGCAGAACTTTATGATACGTCTCCCAAGATAGTAACTTGGCCATATTCTTATTCACCTAGGGAATTTTGCTTGCAAATTTTAGTTGTTTTAGGAGGTTACATCCATTCTGTAATTGCTGAATTGTGATGCAATTTGTTCTTCACTCTCCGGTTATTTGCCATGAACAGGTATAGCAGTCAAGAATGCAATCTGGAATGCTATATAGCTGATGCCCTGAGTCTCCATCTGACAACGACAGATCATAGAAGACCTCAGACTATAAACTTGCTCCTCCCAGGGGAGTGAAACACATCTAGCACAGACAAACTGCTGAAGACCCAAGAACAACTCACTCACAGTGCTTTCATCCTACCAAGGTTCAGATTCACCTTATTGAGCCTTGTTGAGCTTATCCTGCACAGCCATATCTGGCTCATATGTAACAGAATAATCAAGTTCGGACTGAACAGTCTACTGATGACATTCCATATCTAATAATACCGCTTCCAGTGGCTTTATAGAGACATTAAAAAGGGAGGGTGCAGCATAGTACCATATGACAGCCCATAGCATCACTGTCAGGGGGCATGTCATAGTCACTCAATAGTTTTCTGAACCTGGTCCCCCTGAATAGGAACAGAAGCACCAAGATACTGTCTCTCTAGTTCCCAATACTCTGGTCCAGTGCAGGCCGGCATCTCTAATGTCAGTGGGGCAATGAATCCACTCTGTGTTCTAATCCAAACTTCACAGGAGATGTCTAAAGTGCCGAACCAAATTTGGCAATGACGATCAGCCCCTTGGAGAGCTCCTTTGAAGTTCAGACTAAAACGCAGAGTGGGTTCACTATCCCACAGACATCAGAGCCACGCACCTGCACTGCTACTGTCAGTGATACTAAAAGCTACTGTGAGACTGAGGAAGAATAATAGAACTGTACTCCCTGTCTCCCAGTAATGTAATCTGCCACGGCATCCTTGACTGATTTAGTGCCCAAACCTGATCTCAGCTCATACTGGCCTGGTGTTTAAATAATTTCTACCTTCTAGGAGGAGGTACAGTTAAACCACAACCAACCTCTCTCAAGCACCTTGCCCCAAAGGAGGTATCTGCAATCAAACAGGAATTCTCCAAAGCCTTTAGGCCCATGTTGGGTTTCTTCGGGGATAAACACATCACTACTCTGCAAAATCTGGCAGAGAACTGCAGACGAGCTTCAAAGCACAGAGACCAGCCAACCTTACAGCATGGTTCTTAACATTACTATAAAATGATTTGGTTTCTATAATAAATAAACCTAAGGAAGATCATTGAAGGGAAACCTCCTTTTTCCTTCTCTCCCACAAAAAAGTGGTCTGGTCTTGTGGGCTGGAGCACTACCAGTACAATAAGGAAGGGGGAGTTGTTGTGGGATTATGGAAGTTAGTTTAGTCAAGGAAGTTCACAAAAGGAAAGTTTCCCATTCCCTCTTCCACTCCATTGTTGTTGTGGGCCCTGAAGTTGTTTCCAATTTATGGTGACTCTAAGGCAAACCTATCATGAAATCTTCTTTGCAAGATTTGTTCAGATGGAGCTTGCCATTGGCTTCCTCTAAGGCTGAGGGGGTTTCTGTGGCTGTGCAGGAATTTGAACCCTGTGTCCCAGAGTTCTTGTCCAACACTCAGACCACCAGGGCTCTCACCCTCTACTCCATAAGTCCCATATTGTTAAGGAAGGCTGCCACACCTGCCCTGCCCTACCCAGAGAAGTTGCGGGGGGGTTATAAACGGATGAGTTCACCTAGAATTGATTTGGCAGTAGTAAATATTATTACAGATCCAGCACGGTGTAGCAGTTCAAGCACTGAACTACAATTCTGGAGACCAGGGTTTGAATCCCTGCTTGGCCATGGAAACCCACTGAGTCACCTTGGGCAAGTCACACTCTCTCAACCTCATAGGAAGGCAAAAGTAAACCCCTTCTGAACAAATCTTATCAAGAAAACTCCATGATAAGTACATCTTAGGGTGAGAGCCAGTGTGGTATGGTGCTCTGAGCACTGGACTACAACCCTGGGAGACCAGAGTTCAATTCCCCACTGGGACATGAAAGCCCACTGGGTGACCTTGGGCATGTCACAGACTCTCAGCCCCAGACTCCCCCCCATGGACCCTAAGGGTAGAATAGAGGGCTGCATTACCCTTTCAGGAGAACTTGGTAGTTCTGGTGGTTCTGTTCCTATTCAGGGGAACCAAGTTCAGAAAATTATTGAACCACCCATACATTGGAAATGAGTTGAAGGAACACAACAACAACAAAGTCAGAAACAACCTGAAGATATCCAACAACAAATATTATTACAGGTTTGCTATTTCCCAAAAAGATAAGATGCTGTGAAGGAAGGAGTGGTGTCAGGCTCCAGTTTTCATTTGAAAAGGAGACTACAGGGCCTTTCATACTATGCAGTTGTCACATTCTGATATAAAATTAACTGCCATGGTTGCATCCTGTAGAATCCTGGGATGTATCATTTTTTGAGGCACTAAAGTTGTCTGGCAAAGGACTCTAAAGACCTCAAATCTCAAACTACAAATCCCTGAATTCCATAGGACAGAACCATGGTAGTTACAGTGGAAGCAAAGTTCTTCAGTTATGCAGTATGAAGGGGCTCTGTTTCACATCTGCTAGCCAAAATAACAGCAGATCACTCCCCTTTAGTGTGTACATGGGGGAAGTAGAGTTAAAACACTGGAGGGTTACAAAGAGGAGACATTAACACGTCGAATTTTGGTTTGCTGTAGAACAATTGCATAATTAAAAGGCCTCATTTGGAAAAATCCTTTGGGTGTTTTCATTTTATCTGCTTTATTTAGAAATATACAGACCCAATCTAAATGGGGCAAAACAGAAGCTTCCAGCAAAAGAGATGATAGCCCCAGAACATAGTTTGGCTGTATTCTTACCACAATGTTATTTGAAGAATCTAAAGAGTCTCCTTGGATTACCAGAGATCAAAATTTCACAGTGATGAAACTCTTCTTGGCAAAGAAATTGTTAACTAGTATCTGTAACAGAATTATTTCATTCATGAGCTCTGAGATCAGGGTTTGTTTTTTTCCCCGCCTGATTTAAACCATTTTTGTCCCTTTAAGCCAGAAAGACTCCCAGAACAGTTTACAAAGATCTGAAATAAGACCGTTTTTGCTAGTAGGTTTACACTCAGAAAGACATGACACAAAAGGATAGAGGATTGGGCAGGAAGAGGAGAAAAGCAAACTAAGGCATTAGATCTTTAGTTACAAAGTTCAGCAAGTCACCAAAATGTATTTGAACACATCTGCAAGGACTGAAGGTGGTAGCAGGAAAAGGGCACAGAGCAACTTGCTATGAGTTTTTCTGAATATTCAAAAAGTGTAGTGGATCAGAGCTATAGCTTTGGGTAAAAGAACTTCTTTATTGGTAGATTTTAACTTATCACCAATCATAGCATTCACAGACACACTTAAAGGTTTCCCAGTTTGCTGTCAGATAGCTGCGATCCTCATAATAGTTTGAGGTGTGGAATACATTTTCCCAGCAGCTTGTTCTTAAATGGGTAACAAAGACCCATTAACTTTACAAAGGTCCTGCTCCCATCAGTGACGAAAATACCTACATTGGCATGGACCAACTGGTATGGACTAAAACAACCACCTGCGTTTTGGCGTCCTCCTTGAGAAGTGCAGCTATGGTGACAGTGTGTCAGTGATCATTGAAATCTGATATGAGTCTACCTCCTGTATTTGAACAACTTATTTTTATTTATTTTATTGCCAGCTCCTAAAATGAATAGCATTAATCTGGTTTGGTCATTTTTGTGAGGCCTGGTTTAAAGTTACTTTAAAGAAAAACGCCTTTAATCACACTTTTATATTATGTAGATCAGGGTGGGCAACTCTGGAAGAACAGAGGGCTGCATTAGCCTTTTAGGATAACTTGAGGGACCCTGCCCCCCCTGCACTTGCTACAGCAAAGTTCAAGAGCCAGGAGATATAGTGGCCTGAACATTGGATTACAGCTCTGGAGAGCAAGGTTCAAATCCCTGCTTGGCCCTAGAAAGCCACTGGGTAACCTTAGGCAAGTCACATTCTTTCAGCCTCAGAGGTAGGCAAAGGGAAACCCTCTCTGAACAAACTTTGCCAAGAAAATCTCATTATAGGGTAGCCTTAGGGTCACTATAAGTCAGAAACAACTTGAAGGCACACAGCAATAAAGCTGTTAGGTCCACTCAAATCAGATTAACACAAAACATGTGCCGAATTAATTGCAGGAACATTTGGGATGTTTAGTTTGGCTTAGTCTCTCACCAAATGCCATTCACCTCAAAGCATCTCTTCAAATAAGCCCAAAATAAAATCTAAAAATATCTTTCTTCCTACTACAACCCTTGGCTGTGGCTTGGCATGGGAACTAAATGTACTGCAAAGAAATATATAGGCGAATAATGAAAGAATTCCCTTGTTGAGCTTTGCCTGCTAATAGATTTTGCAGACACTAGCACTTCACTGTTGCCACCCACCACAGCCAGGTCTCTGTGAAAGGGAGGGCTGATTTGTGACATTTCACTGCCTGAGACAAAAGACATGGTACCCTCCCTATTCCATGTAAAGAAACCAACTTGACTGGCAGCTGCATTTTAGTTTAGTACTTGTGATGGGACATTATGCTGTACCACACTCAAGGTCAGAAGGCTAGTTTAGGGTGGAGATGGGGAAAAGTACTTTTTTTGAACAAAGGCTGAGATCTTATATCATCTCATAATAGCATAAATATTTTCTGGCAGAATTATGCTATGCTAGGACTACACAATCCGTATACAGTCATGCCTCCGCTTTTGCTAGGGCTAGAGGCACAGGACCCCTGTGAAAGTGGAAAAACCGTGAATAACTCTAGGCCCTCCCAAACCATATTTAACACACAAAAAAAGTACTCTATGATCAATATTCAACCCACTGTGGATTCCTTTGAGGCATCAAGGTTCCTTCACAAGTCAGAAGGGGGTGGCTGGTGGGGCTTACTGCCACCTCCACTGCTGTCCCACACCATTTTTAATAGGGACTTACTAGCCTCATTCAGTTTCTCAGTCTCACAGGGCTTACAGTGCCTATTAAAAATGGCATAGGGAGGAACCAGAGGCGACAGCAAATAATCCACGAGTAATAAAATCCACAAAAGTGAAACTCGCTAATGTGGACGGCTGACTGTACTGGCAGTCCCTATACTGACCACCACAACAGCACAATGTATGAAGATGGGAGATACAGTGAATATATACAGCTGTCCCCTCATTGCACAGTGGGCAATGCACATGGCACAGAGACAGTACATACACAGTACGCATTGACGCGCCACTCTAGGGTTGGCGCCTTGTTTGTGACATACACTTGCATAGGTTGTGCTACACATGCTGGGGAAATTATTCACCACAGCGCAACAGACAACTCTGCTGAGTTTTGCATGCAGCCACATTGCACATTGTGGTTGTGCACTGCACATTGCACAGCAGCACCCAATTATTGGCATGCATTGTGCAATGCTGCCATTACGAATGAGGGTTGTCTAGGCTAGCACAGCATACCTCTGCATTTGGACATTTATGCTATGCTGAAGGGGCAGTGGTGGAGCTTGGAGTGTGTGGAGGGGGAGGGGCTATGGCACAAGGGGCCACTGTGTGGGGGCATGGCTGCAGTGTGTGAGGGCATGGCCAGGGCATGTGGGGGCGTGGCTACGAGCTGGGATGCCCCAGAAACATTGCCGCCCTGGGCGACGCCTCCTTGCCTCCACATTCCTATGCAACTGTGAAGGGGATTGTGGTCAAGTGCATTATGGTGTATCTGCTGTAGTTCTTTTTTAAATAATTTTATTCAAATTTCAACAGATAAAACAAACAATAATTTCTGCAATGTTTACATGTAATGTTTTTCCTTCTTCCTTTCCTTTCTGGATTACAATTATTGGTATTCCCTCTATTTGTTATATCTCGTATCACAATAAAATGTTAATAATCTATAATTTGTTAGTTCCTGCTATATATCTCTACTTTACTTGTTACATGATATTCCAATAACTGTTAACTGTATAATAATTATCATGAAAAATGTATTACCCTCTGTCTACCCCCAACCCAAATCTGTGACAGTCTTCGACTCTTTATTAATGTCCTCATCTGATTTCCCTTTCAATCTTTGTGTAAGTATATCCGCATTTCTGTTTTCCATGAAAGCTGTCCACCACAGTTCCATTGTGGGTGTAATTTCATTTTTGCAAAATCGTGCATATTCAATGCGGGCCGTTGTCACCATGTACAATATAATGCTCCAATGTCTCTTGACTGGTGTTCCATCTAGTGTATGTGTCATGTTTAGCAAGTGTAGTTCTAAATACAGAATAGTGTTCCTGCCGCCCTCAACTGGATATGTCCATTATGCATTGTCCAAAACCAGTAATTTCACATGCATGGTGCAATTTATTCCTGCATATGTCACTAACAGGATTCTGCCCTATAGCTCCTAGAATTCCCCCAGCTGGCACAGACCATAGAGAATGACTGGGGGATTTCATGAGTTGTCGTTGCATTCCTAAGAAGTGACATATCCAGGCTCTGGTTTAGAGTGTGCAGAATGGGCTCTGAGACACACATAACTGTTTTCCAACAGAAGGAAATGGACAGAGGACTCAGAAGAAATGACCAGGGAGCAGCTGTTGTTTCACCCCAGCCTTTGTCACCTGAGGCATTCAAGTCTCTTCTCCCTCATGGGAGGGCTGGTCCTGCTTTCAAGTAGTGTAGATGTTTTCTGAAAAACAGAAAAAGATTAACTTCATTCTGGGAAGAGGGAGAATGAAGAATAATGTCTGGCCACTGGCAAAAAAAGACCAGCATCCGTCCGTCCGTCCATCCATCCATCCATCCATCCATCCATCTATCTATCTACCTACGTACCAACCATGAGCCATTCAATCCTCTTATACAAAGGCTTTCTTTGAATGCATACATTGACAAAGAACAGTTTGTGCTAACTCCTGGGCAATTCATGTATCAGGTCATCTTTTCTGTTTAACAGGGCGGCACACACTAAGTTTGCAAGATGAGAGGAAGCTGTGAAACAGGTTTGCCTGGTAAAAGGGAAATAGGAGTTTCTGGTTATAAGTATTTGGAACTTTAGGTAGCTGATATTTTTCAGTGCCAGCAATGCTGTATGCTTGCTTCTCTGGTCCTCTCTAAATAAGGCTGTCCCTATCCTCCCCCCTGACAAATTTAGCAAGCATGAGTTGTTCACCTGACCTGAAAATCCATATTGAAAAGACAGCCAAACTTCTAAGGTATTTAAATGTAAATTTTTTTTGGACTAAAATGCTCAAAATCCCCTGGTTATAGAGATTCTGGGACTTGTAGTCCAACAGAATAATTTTCCCTAGTTCTGTTTAAACATATGTTTCCTCCGAGAACTTTCTTTCAAAAATGGCCTACCGGTAATTTTTTGTTAATGAAAGAAAGTGAATAATTATAAACTTAAATTTTCTTTTTAATACTATTTCACTTGTCACATGGCTAACCCTTATCTTTAATGAACCCTGTTTAAATAAAACCCAACACTGGATTTAAAAAACTGGATTTAAAACTGGAACTGGATTTAAATAAAATCCAAAACTGAAGTTGTTCCTGCATCCAGCTTTTACCTTACAAAGAAGCAAGGTAACACTGTGGCATAGTGGTCTGAGTGTTCAACCCAGATCTTGGGAAGACAGGTTTTACATTCCCACTCAGCCATGAAAACCCACTGGGTGACCTTGAGCAAGCCATACTCTGAACAAATCCTGCCAACAAAAGCTTGTGACAGAGTCAATTTAGGATTGCTGTTAAGTCAGAAACAATTTGAAGGCACACAACAATGAGGTAACTCAAAACAAGAGTTGCGTAGTGGTTTGAGTGTTGAGCTAGGACTCTGAAAGACCAAGATTTAAATCCTTGCTCCACCATGGAAACTCAGCAGGTGCTTTTGGCAAGTCATACTCTCTCAGTCTTATAGGAAGGTGCTTGCAAGCCTCTTCTCAGTAAATCTTTATGACAAGGTTGCCAGATTTGACTTAAAGGCTCATAGCAACCCCAAAAGTAATTTGCAATCTGAATTTCTCAATGGGGTTGCAAAATAGGGTTGCAAACCATGCAGTATGTAGTAATCTTACTGATATAATTATGGCCAGGTAATCCAGGATGAGAGGACTTTAGGCTTTCACGATGTTTTAAAGCTGGATGCTGAGGGCCACCAGCCAAACCAGCCACAAAACAATGGATGCAGAATTATAGAATAACATGCCTCTGGTCCAGAGCATTAAAAGTTAACTTTATGGACTATAGCTCTTAGAATTTCCCACCCAGTATAGTCACTAGCTATGCTGGTTGGGGAATTTTAGAGGTAGTGAATTTAAAATGGAACTTGTCATATTGTGCTGTTAACTCATGCTCTGCCCAGGAATTTCTTCTCAGTCATAAAAATGGTGACATTTCATAAATTGTGTCACACACATACCTGTTTTTCTCTAAGCTTTCTTGATTTCAGCAGTCTAAATAAGGAGGAAAAGAAGGTTTTGATTGTCACTGTTATTACACCAATGGGAAGCAGAAATTCAGAGCCTGAAAAGTTACTTTATAGAGAAGAATTTATTGTTATGCTGAAGCTATCCATAACTAAGTAGTGGCTCAGTAGTGCTCTGATCTAAAATCATGATCATGCCACGGATCAGTACTGGATGGCTTCCACATGTAATTCCTCTCATTAAAAGAAAGTTTCTAAGCTTTCCCCTGGTTGATCCAATGCAGATGACCCAAAGATCTGCTGGTAGATCCTGATCTACCTTTTGTTCATCCCTGATCTATCAGGGATTTGGAAACTCCAGATTCTGAAATATGGAAGAGGTTCTGTGATGAAGTTCTGGGGTGTGGCTATCTGAAGTGCCAAGGCAGCCTGGAAGCAGGTTGCTAGACAGCCGGAATAACACCTCAGGGGAGAAACCCAGCCCATAGAGTGTGGGGGGGGGGCTTGAGGCTGAGAGAAAAAGTTATATAAAGCCAAGTACTTGTAGGTATTGGATTCCTTCAGTGAGATCCTAGCAAGCAGCTAGGGAGCAAAATCCCTAAGTCAGTCGGAGAGTGTGGCCGTGTTGGGAGGTTTAGTTCTCAGTGGAAGCCTAGCGAGAGGCAGAAGAGTAATTAAGCCCTAGGAGGATCTGGTCAGAGAGTGTGACCTAGATTGGGCATAAAGTCTCCGGTGGGAGTCTAGTCAAAGTACTGTTATATGATACATACGTCTTATGTGAAAGTCTAAAGATATAATTGAACTGTTTCTAAGTGGGGAGTTACCTGTTATACTGCCTAAAAAGTGCACTGAGGAAACGTATCAACCTTGACCTGCATTTGAAGTCGAACACACTACTTTATTCTTATGGTTATCTTAATAAATGTTACCATATGTGTTTATTTTTGTGACCGCCGCCTCAACTTGAGTTGGATACATTATATACATTATATAAAGTAACACAGGAAACACGCAACCACAAAGTTATTAATTAATTCCAACCTTTGAAAACCTGTGCCCTTTTACACAAAGATGGAGTTAGAAGAGGGGAAGCAGAGCTGTGCAAGGCCTTCTCAGACTGGGAACCGCCCCACCAATCTGGGAGAAGTAAGGGCCTGTCACAGGTCCGATTAACCTCAACAACTAACCGTTGTATTTGTCCTCTATCGATAACACTTTCTGCAGCTTCCATGGACTGTGGCTCACATCATTAGATGAAATCTGGTTAAAGACATGTATGTGTATGCATATAGTATGCATTGAATCCAGGGCGCATATTTTGCTATCTTCTATTTTCTATAGTCAGAGTCGCCATCATCTTATCTCTCCCTTATTGAGCTGTATGCCGGGCCGTTCGGAAAAATTCTATGTAAAAATCCTGTTGGAGGATATATGTCCAAACTTAACCCTATCAGTTGCTAAATTTCTGTCATCAGCCATTAAGATCAGAGAGAGAGAAGTATTAAAAATATGCCAGGATACTGGCAATGCACTTTAAGATCAACCCAATTCTATTGCACTAATGAGAGGGACTTGATGAATGCCTATTTATAGTCCACCTAATAATCCATACTATCTATGATTTTAATTCACTTCATGTACTTTTTAATACTATTTTATGCATTTATGTCCTATTTTTATGCTTTTATATCCTGTCTATCCTATTTATATATTAGTATCCTATTTTAAGTAGGTATATTTTATCTATTCCATACCATTGGATGGTTTTGTTATGCTGGGTTTATGGACCGTAAAATAAAGTTTGACTAACATATAGTATACATGGTAGACAGTGAGGTCCAAGGTGACATTCATTGCAAAATGTATTGACAGTGATAATGGCATAATTAAAGCTGACCATTCACAGAACTATTGCTGGTAACACAAATACAAACATCCTGGTTCTATGGAAACCAATTGACACAGATGGAGTGCTTCCCCCCCTTATTTTACCTTTGTTCCTCTTACTGGATTTTTTTTCTAGTTGAAAAACACAGAAGCAGCAATGGGAAACAATATGGGAAGTTTACAAACAGAAGCCATTGTTGTCTGGATTGCCTGAAAAATTCTATAAATGAGGAATGGCAATTGTAAAACCTTTGGTTGGAATCTTGTAGGTGCACCACACTCGTGGCTGCCCCTTTTTCCAGGGTCATGTGCCAGTGTGGAAGGAAGGCAGACAAAATCAGTGGGCTCTGAGCAGCTTTTTCTTCAGTGCCTGCCTTCCTTCATCACTATGGCCTTTTCCCTCACCTAAGCTGACATGTACAACAAAGCCAGAAATCCACAGAAGAGTGATACCTTTATCGGCTAACCAAAAATCACAAAATGCGTCATGTAGAATTTCAAAGCTGCACTGGCTTCTTCATCAGGAAAAAAAAGTTAAAAAATAATAGCTTTGTGTTTTCAAGTCGTTTCTGACTTATGGTGACCCTAGGACAAACATATCATGGTGTTCTCTGGAGCTAAGAGTGTGTGACATGTCCAAGGTCATCCAGTGAGTTTCCACTGGCCAAGCAGGGAATCAAACCCTGATCTTCAGGATCATAGCCCAATGTTCAAACCTCTGCACTATGTAAAAAATCATACAGGAGAACAAAAGTGCTAATGTTCAAAAAACAGGTCTGCTGACATAGTTATGCTGATTATAGTATTCCAGCAAGATTCTGGCCTTTAATAAGCCCCAGTACTGTGATAAAAGACTGCTACTCTGAGCAACATAGTTCTATCCAGCTGTACCCACAACTTTGACTCAACTCTAGTCTCAGAAATCTGAAATTTTCCAAATCCAATATTGGTAGCCCGAATGCCATTAGAAATAAAGTGGGGAACACTGGATATAGAGCTGTGAAAAGTTATGTGTTGTTAGGGTGGGGTTTTTTGGGGGGGGGGATGAGAGCTTTTAGAATCTCAAAGCCAGCATGGCAACTGACCAAGCTGTTCAGTACCTCCACGAAAAGGTGGGTGAATATTAGTTCATAGAGGAGGCCCGCAAGAGTGGGATAACCTTACAAGATCTTTTATTCCTATGTTTACCAGTACTAGTGTAGGGAAGAACAAGCCAGAGATCCAAAAGTAAGCTTAATTGTTTTATTGAGGGAATTGCAATCGCACACACAAGATTCAAGCAGTCATGCAACCACACAAGGCTAACTGAAGGAAAATGAAGGAAAGTTTTGGATAGCGAGATTTTCAGGGCAAAGTGGGTGATATTTACCAATCCAGAAGAGCAGCAAAGAAGCAGCAATGTGGCTTTGACACAAGTTTAAGGACAGTACACAAATAGGAAGCAGAGAAGCAGAGTAGCAACCAGCAATTAGTGTACTGCAAGTTGACGGACCAAAAACTGGGGTCCAAATACTCCTTTTCTGCCTGGAGGGCAAAGGTGTTAATGCCTCTCTGGCAGAGTAAACATTAGAGTCTGGCAAGTGGACGATGGGGTCCAGAATGTAGCATTAAGTGGCAAAGGGCTAATGGTAGCTTTGATAGCTCTTTAATTGTTGGACAGGTGTGAGGACAAAAGGGAAGTCTGCTTGGTCAGAGGGAGAGGAGTTAAGACAGCTGTCCTGTAGGCACATTGCAGATGCTATTGTCTCTTAAAGTTATCAGAGGCTAGCTGTAAATCCATTATCGCTGGAGTTTCCTGGTGATTTCCTGACTATACCTGGAAGTCTCTTCTGACCTAATTTGCAACACATGTTTTCAGCCAGCTTTTTCCTCTTATCTAGCATGGCTGTGCAGCCATAGCATGGTATATTTTATATTTTATGCCAATTAATATATATATTGCCAATTAAACCATATCAAAGCGTGGGGCTGTATGGCCTGCTAACAGCTGAGGGATTCTGGGAACTGTTGTGCAAAAACCCCCCCAAAAAACCCTTTCTCAAGCTCTGTGGGAAGTGGAAGCAACTGCTTAGGTATGCAAGGGCTGTATGGGTCACCATTGTTTCCCCATAACTCTTCTCATTGTCAAACTACAATCACAATTCAGTGAGGAATCCAAGTTAATTAACAGCCCCCCTCCTTTCATACACTAATTAAAACCTTTCCACCAGTCTGCTTATCCTTTTAAGATTAGAGATCCTCGACATTTAAAACACTTCTTGTGGGTGTTTAGTATTCCCATCCACAGAAGCAATTAGTAGCAAAACATCTGGACCCTCTTCAGATGAAGGAAGCATCATTAATGTGTTCATTAGACGTCCAGACAATGGAGAGGTGCTCTTTGTTTCACTGGAATGGTTCCAAACATGCAGTGACCATGGATGAATTCCAAAGATGGCTTTTAACCCAAGGACCAAATTGTGTACACAGGAACAGCAGTCTGGGGTTGTGTGTGCAAAGCTAGCCACATCTGATATAATCTGAGTGCTGTGTTCACACAGTTGATAAAATGCAAGTCCACACTTTCATTCTGTTTGTGTTTGTATCTTGTATACTCCCACTTACTATACTAACATCATCAAGGGTGAAGGCAAGATGGGTGTATGTGTGTATAAGTCACCTGTCAACTTATGGCAACCCCATGAATTTCATAGGGTTTTCTTAGACAAGAAATACTCAGAGGTGGTTTTGTCAGTTCCTTCTTAGGAAATACAGCCTACAGTACCTGCTATTCACTGGCAGTCTCCTGTCCAGATATTAATCAGGGCTGACCCTGCTTAGTTTCCACAATTAGATGGGATTTGGTGCCTTTAAGGTATTTGGGCCCTTTCCAGTTCTTTAGGCTTTACTAAATTTGCTGTTAATTGTAAATATGCAACCATCAAATGCACGTCCAATCTGCGATATGGAAGTAACAATACTGACCTAATTTATAAGAGCCAGGGTGGTATAGATTAGCCCTCCCAGAATCCTAATCCAAAAACACCCACGCACACACAGTGGCCTTCAATTCAAATTTAGTGCTGATAATAAATATCCTGAAAGAAACAGCAGCCAGATAAGCAATGAAAGTGGTCTAAGAATAAATCTTGCCAGACCATAGTTTATCAGTAGCCAGCCATCTAGTCACACAGCACTGTTTGACTTCCTTATGGACAGGACCTTATGCTTTTTCTTCCTTAGGACAAATTCCCAGAGCTTCTGGATGTGCTTCAGAATTCTATAAATAAAAGGAAAGTTACAGAAGCCATTGTTTTAAAGACTTGCAAGATACCATGTATATTTAAAAAAAAAATTGAGAAGCACGTTTATATTTTCCAACGTATATCCCACAAATTCTCAGGAAGTTGTCATTTTCATTTTTTTTACAAATTATACATTTCCATATAACTAATATAGTTGAGAGTCAGCTTGCTATAGTAGTTTGAGCATCAGACTACAACCATGGAGATCAGGATTCAATTCCTTACTCAGCCACGGAAACCCACTGAGTGATTCGGGCAGGTCACACACTCTCAGCCCCCGCAAAACCCATGATGGCTTTGCCTTAAGATGTCCGTAAGTCAGAAATGACTTGAAGACACACAACAGAGATAATAACTATAACTACATAGAGAAGCAGGGTAGTGTAGTGGTCCCAGTGCTGGATTAAGCCATTGGGAGACCAAGCCCATTTCCACACTAGGTTGATAGAGTGCTATTATTCCAATTTCAACATCCTGTAGAATTCTGGGGTTTGTAGTTTACCTGTGCCAAAGATGCCCCTCCCTAAACTGCAATTCCCAGGATTCCACAGGATGTTGAAAGTGAAATAATAGCATTATAACAATGTAGTGCAGAGATGGCCCACGGAAACCTATGGGGTGACCTTGGGCAAGTCACATTCTCTCAGCCTCAGAGGAAAGCAAGAGCAAACCTCCATGAAGAAATGCTGCCAAGAAAATCCCGTGACAGCGTCGCCCTAGGGCCGCCATACCTTGGAACGACTTGAGGGCACACAACAAACTAATTAAGAAATTCTTCAGGGTAAACAAAAAGGACGTCTCCTTCTTTACTCCAGCGTTGCCCCCGCTCTCCTCCCCACCCTTCAGTCCCCGCTCCGTACCCGGATAACATAGTTTAAAAGTGATTCTTAGATTACATATATATATATATATATACTGGCGCGGGCGGGCGGGCCGGCGGGCGGAGGCAGAGGTTGGCAGCCCACCCAATGCCTGCGTGGGGCGGAGCAGCTCAGCTCCGGCCAGGGCCGACCTCTTGCCGCCGAGAGATCCGAGATGCAGAAGGCCGAGGCCCGGCCACGTCAGCACGACCACCTCGGGGGCGCTCCGAAGGGGGGCGGCGGGGATCGCGCCGCCGGGCCGTCCGGAGCACCCATGGAAATCCCCGCGGGGCAGATGCTGGTAGGAGGGTGGGCGTGGGGAGCGGGGACCTGGCCAGAGAAGGGGTGCGAAGGGGGCAGGCGAGGGGATCTGAGAGAGAGAACGAGAGGCGTAGCTGCCGTGGCGCAGGAGCGATCGGACCCAGTGGCTTCCCAAAGTTCCTTTTTTCTCAACTTCGCGCTGCTCTTACGAAGCGGTTGGCGCGCACCAGGGAAAGATGCGCCGTGCGCGTCCGAAGGGCGGGAAGGGAAAGCGTATTTGGAGCGGACAAAGGCCATTTCCTCGCTAGACTGTTACAGCGCTATTATTCCACTTTCAACATCCTGTGGCATCCTGGGGTTTGCAGTTTAGGCCGCTCCCTAAACTGCAAACCCCAGGATGCCATAGGATGTTGAAAGTGGAATAATAGCGCTATAACTGTCTAGATCGGAAACGGCCAAAGTGGCCTCAGCATGGGCCTAGTTCTCCTTGAGGTGTTAAACCCACGTTGTGTGAATGACCATCATTAAGATCATCCTCACTCTCCCCACTTAGTTTGTGGTTGTTGTTTGCTAGTCTTTTGGCTTCGCCTTATGGTGATGCTACCTATGAAAGACGTTCCAGAGGGCAGGTCATCAACTGCTGTACTCGGGTCTCCTTCTGTTGAATCATTTGGGGAGGGGGGGATGAATAGAAATTTTCTTCAGTCCCCAAATTTCTAGCATTGCAGGAATTTAAAACTTTAATTGCGCATTTTGAAGTACACCTTAAGCATCCAGAGAAAAGAGGGAGGTAGAGTTACCTTGGTGATACAAAAACCATGGTAAATGTAAGAGTTCTAGGGCTGAACATCTGAAATGCTAGAAATTTGAGGGCTGGACAGAAATTTCATTGTGGGGCAGAATTCTTATTGAGAGAGCAAAGCCCTTATTGCAATGCCCCTCCACAGCAGCTGCATCCCTGAATGTACTCATCCTCTTTTCCTACTGCCTTCCAATTTACCAAGCATTAGTGTTGTTGTATGCCTTCAAGTCCTTTCCGATTTGTGGCGACTCTAAGGTGAACCTATCACGGGAGTTTTCTTGGGCTGGGACTGTGTGATGGGCGCAAGGTCGTTTCCATGGCCAATGGGAAATTGAATCCTGGTCTCCAGAGTCACAGCCGAACGCTCAAACTACTACACAGCACTGGTTCTCAAGCATTACGTACTTATATTTGGTTTTTCACCTCATAGCCAAAAAGCTCACCCCTGGCCATAATAGGTACTGTACAGATGTTTGAAGTGCTGGATAACATTCCACGCATAAGACGAATTGAGTAGCTCATGCTATAACACATGTTTGTCTTTAAAATACCACAGGACTCTTTTTTCTACATTTTAACTGTAGCATTTCCAACTGGAAAAGACCGTTGTCAAGCACTTGGTAGGCCACGCTAATAGGGTTGGTTATGGGTTGGGTCTGTTTTTGTGAGCCTTGAGCTTCTTAAGAGAAATGCCAGTGAAATAGGATGCTGCTTGGGCACAGCTGTCCTAAAAGAGCTTGCCAGCATAATGAAGAAAAGAAGAACAGCACTAGAGATGGGGAGGGAACCAAAGTGGGATCAGTATCAGCACAAGTTCAAATTTTAAGGTCCTTGGGCCTGATCCTCTTTTTTTTCCATGGAGTTTTCGTAGGCAAGGAATACTCAGAGGTGGTTTTGCTAGTTCCTTCCACTGAAATACAACCTATGGCACCTGGCATTCCTTGGTCATCTCCCACAGAAGTATTAACCAGGGCTGACCCTGCCTAGCTTTGAAGATCAGATGCGAACTACTGCCTTTAGGGTAGTTAGACACATCTCTTTTAGAATGAAAAAACACATGTCCTTGAAGGATGTCCCCCCCCCCACAGGGACACATGAACAAAAACTATTCTCTACTCCTTGTGCATTGCCATTCCTGTTGTAATGCAAATTACAGATACCAGCTAATGGGTGCATAGAAAGAGTGGTGGGAATAATTCACATAAAAGTATTTGTTGGATAGAGGTTAAATTGATGTTGGCTGCTCATATTATAAATTGGACATTTCATGGGTTTCATTTTTTGTTGTGGAAGAAGACTGTTATTTGTACATTCTTATTCTGAGACCTAAATAAAACAAAATTAACTTGATCCTAGGAACCATCCCTTTACACCGTCAAGGCAATTTTTATCTTGGACAGTTTTGGGCAGAGACTTTTGGCCAAGGTAAGGTACCTCCAGACATTTTGTTTAAAATCCTGTTCAGTTCTGGTCTAAGACCAAGACAGTGTCATGAAACCCATTTTATAAGTGGGGAATAGTCTCTCTTTCTCTTTTCTTTCCCTCTAGTATGCTCCTTACCACTATGAGGGACAGACACATATCAGATACGACATGTTAGATTTATTTTATGCTATCTATCCAAGAGTTGTTTTTGTTACTTGCTTCAAGATGACTCCAATTTATGGTGAACTAATCTAAGTGTTTTCTTGGCAAGATTTATTCAGAGAAGGTTTGCCATTGCCTTCTTCAAAGGTTGAGAGAATGTGACTTGCCCAAAGTTACCCAGTGGATTTCCATGGCTGAGCAGAGATGCAGACCCTGGTCTGCCAGGATTCTACTCCAACACCAAAAGCACTACACTGTGCTGGTCATCTTTATCCAATATTAGAAATGATAAATATCTCACTCTTCCTTTGGGAAGATTGGAGGAGTGTACTTGAGCTCCCAAACAATATCACATCCAGATTCCAACCAGGATGATACCTGACTGATTTTAATAGCGTAAGAGCAGTAGTAAATAAATAAAATATGCTCTCAGACCATTCTCTGGATCCTTTGGGGTGGGACTCCTTATTAAATCCTTGAAACAATATCATGCTGGATCATTTAGGTGTACATCAAATGTGAGAATTATGCAGTCCACAAGATGTTGTTGCTGGGTTATAGCTCAAAGCATTCCTCACCCATTGGCTATGCTGGCTAGGGCTGTTGGGAGTTGCAGTTTAATACCATGCGGAGGGCCACATGATTCCCAGTCCTGCTATACAAGAATCAACCAGATGCTTTATTGGAGGAATATGTAGAAGGCAACATTAATCTTCTTTTGTGAATTCCTAAACATCAGATGGCCAAAAAGAAATTCTTAGACACTATGGCTATAGAGACTCCAGCCATTTGGTTCCTGAGGGCCAGCACAATATATTGTCACTACTAAAAGGTAAGGGCATGATTTCCCCCAGCCCTAGTTGTGCATATAGAGAGCCAAACAGTTTGGCTTTTATATGTTTCTTCAGCTCTGGTAATGGGGTAAGAGAGAACAGTTAGCAAGCTTAGGGTATATAGTGCAAAGCAATGTTCTGTACTCCCTATACTTGGCTTTCACTGTCCCTGTCCCCCATAATTTTTTGCTTGAGGCTATTGCCTCACTCTGCCTAATGATAGGGCCAACCCAACTGCTCTTCTGTGTAGCCATTGAGTTGGGGACCTGTTTCTTTTGGTTGCAGTCAAGCATCTCATGAATTCAACAAGTTCCTACATTCAGTTCTTCCTGTTCTGGGAAGAGCTGCCTGTTTCATTTTCCAGTGGAATCTTAACTGTGTTTACCTAGAGCTAAATCCCACTCTGCTCAATGGGGTTTACTACCTAAGACTGCAATCCTAAACACTTTTACCACGGAGTAAGCCCCACGGAGCACAGTGAGACTTATTTCCATGTGAAGAGGCACAGGTTGTTTTATTGCTATGGTTAGGTAGAAAGCTGAACCTAGGCAGCTGTGTTATGCCAGCTGAGATTATATAGTCCTCTGTAATTGTTCAGTATTTATGGGATTTTCAAAAACAGACCAATGCTTTGGCCTCCTATGCTGTCTAATCCTTCTCTCAAGTCTCTTGCTTTCATTATTCACAGTATTATGATGACACGTTTCCATCCACAAAAGAACAGAAGAACTTTGAGAGAAATGTCTTCAACAAAACTCACAAGACTGATAGTGAGTATGCAGCTACCTCACAGAGACTGGCAACTGACAACCTGTAATCCAACCTGCTGAGCAGTACCTACTTGGCCCCCCACTTTCAGTCTCTCCATCCATCTCAAGTCTCTAGGGATGAACAACTGTAGCCCTCTAAGTATTCTGTGGCCTACAGATCAAGTTAGCTTAGGCCAGAATGTCCAATGTTGGTGCAGTGCAAGATCCTTGAAGGACCATAGCTACCTTACCCTATGCCAATCTAGTGCCCTTGAGATATGTTGGACTATATATCTTATCTTCCACAGACATGTACTAATTAGGGAGTTGGGATTGGTAGTCCACCACACTTGAAGGCAAGCAGGCTGGAAAAGGATGGTCTACACAATGGTGGGCATTCAAAAACTATACAGACATTGTCCACAATTTAGAACAAGAGTAGTGAAACAGTGTCCTGTGGGCTGAGTGTAGCTTCCAACACTTTTTCCATTGCCTCACAGAACACCACCAATGCCCCAAACCCAATTTGGGGGGGAATAAAACCGGGCAAAAGTCATAAATTACCCCAAATAACAGAACAATGGCAATTTTGTAGGGGATTCTCCCCAACTCACCTGAAAAGCCTCAGCATATGGCTGATCTGAAGCCAAAATTGGGAGCTGGAAATGACACGAGGTCACTTCATGGTTGTCTAGGGTACATCCTTGCACCCTAGCAGATGCAGGATGTAGATTATTCACTGCCGCATCCTGGCAGTTGCTCACACCTTATCTTAGAAGGAAGACATCTTTTCTTCATTTGCCATTTAGTTACAGAGTGGCAGGCCAAGTGTGGGAAACTGATGTATGCTGGGCAAGATTTGTTTTGTTTGATATTTAATTATGACAAAACATTGTCTGTAGTGAAAAGCTACCAGGCCTATAGTCTTGGGCTTTTAGCACAAGTGCCGTGCCATAATGGTGGTGTTATATTGGGGGGTGCTGAAGTAGCCCTGGGTGCATCCAAATGGGATAGACAACCCAGCCTTTCAGGTATGGGGCAGCTTTGAGCATTATAGAGTTAGTAATCATTTAAAGGGAAAAAAAGCTGTCTCCCACCAGTCTGTAGGCAATCAGAAAAAAAAAAATCACTCATTCTAGTTCTGCCTGCTTGTAAGCTGTAAAATGTGTAAAGTTGTATGTCTGGAAATCAAAAAAATCTAATCAGAAGTAAAGTAGCAAATGAGATAAAGTTTGGTGAAGCTGTAAGATTTTTCAAGACTTCCCCCCACTGTTCACTTAATAATTCTCTCTTTTTCTCTATTTTAAAAATTTCTCCTCAGGTGAGATTGCTTTCTTAGAAGGGCTGACCATTGTCTATAAAAGCAGCATTGATCTTTTCTTTTATGTGGTGGGGAGTCCACATGAAAATGAGGTAAATATTTTCTCTGGGAACTGGTTTTAGTCAGTGTGGTAATAAGCAAAAGAATGGCCAAGGAACATTCTAAACTTCTTATTCTGTCTTTTGGCTTCATTTACTTTCAGTTTGTCTTTCATACACATTTCTTCTTCCCAGAATCCATCTGTTCTGCCTCAATTCATTGCCAATTAGGAATAAATGTAGTTAGGGAGAAATTAATAGGTATGTTGAACAGGAAGCAGTCAGAGGCAGAAGCTACAAGGAGGAAGCTTCTAATTCAAATTACAGGTGATTTTGGGTGGACAGACCCTGAATAAACATCACATAAGCATCTTCTGCAGAGAAACACTACACAGTCCATATTCACTAGGACTGGGGGCACAGGATCCCCGTGAAATGAAAAAACGTGAATAACTCTAGGCCCTCCCAAACCATACTTAACACAGAAAAAAGTATGCTCACTATATTCAACCCCACCTTTGAGGCATCAGGGTTCCTTCACAAGGCAGAAGTGGGTGGCTGGTTGGGCTTACTGCCACCTCCACTGCTGCCCCACACCATTTTTAATAGGGACTTACAACTCTCATTGACAGTTTCTCAGTCTCATGGGGCTTGCAGTCCCTGTGGAAAATGGCATAGGGCAGCAACAGAGCTGACAGCAAATAATCTGTGAATAATCAAATCTGCAAAAGTGAAACCCACAAATGTAGAGGGCTGACTGTATATTAAGCACTGTATGAATCACCATGTTGATTCTCTGTTTACAGATGATTTTAGAAAAGCAATGCTGCAACACAACTAGAGGATTTCATATGGAGGCAATCTTTGTCCTGTCTGTTCTTTACATTAGCTAGCATGTGGCTAGGTAAAAACATTTGTGGTTAGCGAGAAATTCATGAGTAGCATCATGGCCATGTTGAAGAGAAAACAACCAGAGATAGAAGGAGGAAGCTTCCCATTAAAGTTGCAAGTGGCTTTTGCTGACTTGGATCCTGAAAAAAATGTAGAAGCCTATTATACAGACAGATGCTCATTGCCAAATCATGTAACAACATATTTTGTGCCATATGGGATCACCATTTTGATTCAGCTTTCAGATGATTTTTAAAAAGAAGTGGCAGAGCACAGTTAACTGGACTCTTGTACGGAGGTTACCTAGCATACGGTTAAGGAAAAGGTATGAGTTTAGCAATAATAGACAGCTTGATTTAGTTTTTGTTGATATGAGCCTTCTTTTCTTGCCTTTTTTGTTTTCTAGCTGATGCTAACATCAGTTCTCAGCTGTCTTTTTGAATCTCTCAATCACATGCTGCGGTGAGTATCCGTTGCTAATCCTGGGGGAAGATCAAAGATCATCTCACTGAAATCCAAAATCTCAGAATGGAAATGTAAAACAACAGTAGCAAAGCAAGATAATCTGTATATGTGCTGTAACCCATGAATAGAATTATGTCTTCTAGACCTTGATTTGCTCTAGCCAGAGAGCTGGTACATTGCAGAAAAGAATGTCTGTAGTTTAGAACAGACGGCTCAAGCAAGCAAGCCAAACTATATACTGCAGATGATGGATTTCCTTCCCTGCCCCCTGGCTGCATGGGAAACTCCTGTGCTGTCAAGCATCCTTCAGCAAAACTGGCACAAGTAACCTCTCTGTGGGCTGTGCTCATTATGACAGCACCTATAAACAAACTGTGTTGTCTGTAAAAGTCTCTTATTGACTAGACATCATTTTCTTTTGCAAAACACTTCCCTTGATACACCATCTATGTCTTCCAGTATCAGTCTTCCTGGCCAAAGAGATCTACATCAGAGCAGAGGGCATTTTCAGTAGTGGCACCCTGCCCATAGAATCTCTTCACAATGAAGCTTGCCTGGCACCCACTTTACCATCACAGCCATATGCCAAGAGTGCTGGACTTGGACTTGAAAGATCCAAATTGGAGTCTTCACTGAGCCATGAAATGCATTGGATAACCTGGGTCAGTCACTTATTCTTAAGCTGTCCTACCTGACAGATTTGTTGTGAGGCTAAAATGGGGGAGGGTACAGACATGGGTGCCATGCACATTCATTGGAAGAATATAAATAGATGCATGAAAAAGATATATAAATGAATAGGTAAATAAGTACATTTTAGCACCAGCTGAAGACTTGCTTTAAAATTTCACCAGTTTTTAAGCACCACAAGCTTTAAATTCTTTTACATGTCTTCAAAGTTGTATTATTTGACTTTAAAAAAATCCTGCTCTTTGGTTTTTTTATTGTTGTTTCGTGCTATTTGTAATTTAGAAACATAATACGCCTGTTGTCATCTCCCTTGGGAATGTTGATCAGCCATTAAAGGGCAAAGTACACCTTCCAGAAATAAATGAGTAACTACTTATCATATATTACCTTTGGATCCTAATCAGAGAAATGCAGAGGTCTCTCTGCAGTAGCAAAAGTAATGGACAGAACCCAGCTTAGATGCATGTGTGAATGTACGCATGCACACACATGTACATGCACACATCTGTGAAGAAGACCTGTTTCTAACTGGCAGCAACCCAAACCTTGGAAGTCCAATCCTTGTTATTCACCAGACCCCAAATATTGTTTTGTCCAGTTCAGAACACGGGGTGCCAATGAGTAGAAATCTAGTACAAAAACAGCCAAGGGATGAGAGATAGGCTACATGTTCCCCACCCCTACTCCTCGGACAAGATAGTTGTTTATAATCAGAACTCAGAAAAGTTACATTTTCCAACTATAGCTTCCAGAATTCCTCAGACAGTAGTGGCAAGCTGGCTGCAGGAGTCTGATTGCTGAAGTCCCACCAAAGACAATGTTTCTAAACTCTGTGTGTAGTACATATTAAATCTGGAAGCAAATACTGTTTGTGATCATGTCTGTAACTTCTCCAACCAGCAATTCATTCATCCTTCCTTCCTTCTCCAAATAAGTTGCTTATTCCTCTTGTCAGGATTGACAATATGAATTCATACTATTTTTCTATGTCATCCTAGTTTTTCCAGAGAAACCTGTGATCGTAGTTTAGTGAAGTGCTGACAATTATTTCTTAATGGTCCCTAACTCCATCTATGTAGAGCTATAGTTTCTAGGGTCCCTAGAAAACAAATTTAACATTGATTTAAATCTATAGTATACAGTCAGCCCTCCCCAGTAGAATTAGGGGCACAGGATCCATATGAAAATGAAAAAACTGCAAATATCAAAATATGTTTGTCTGTGGGAAAGGGGCCAAGGCATGGTGGGGAGAGCGGGCACCCAGGGTCCAAACCAAGTTAGGGAAAGGAGAGGGAAGGGGGTGGGTGGGATGGTGGCCCCATACCTCCCCTCTTTTCCCTATCTTCTTCCTTGAGTGTGTGGAGGGGCATGGAGAGAGAGTTTGTGCTGCTGAAAATTGGGCTGTGGGCCATTCTTAGTTGCCAGGCAGCAGGTGGTGGAGGAAGAAGAGGACCAGAGATGGTTTTTTAGTGGGTTGCACAGTTTGATCAGAGCCATCAAGAGGGAAGGTTCATCTGGAAAAGAAGTGCCTAAAGTGGGAAGCAGGGGTTGGAGAAACTTGCAAATAATCAAATCCATGAATGTCAAACCTGCAAATATGGAGGGCTGCCTGTAGATTGGTGTGGACTGCTTATAGTCCTCCAAATGTTGTTGAGCATCAGCCCTAACCTTCATAGCCAGTGTTGAGAGATGATGGGAATTATAGTCCAACCATATCTGGAGGGCCACCCATTCTTCATCCTTGTTATAGATAACATGTCAGTGGCGCTGACAGCTGTCACATTTTATCTTGTGTTTAGAAAGAACGTGGAGAAGCGAGCCCTGCTGGACAATATGGACGGGGTGTTTCTTGTGGTGGATGAGATCGTTGATGGCGGGTGAGATTCATGTGGAAGGAGAGGAAAGGGAAAATGTCCTATTTAGTAGGGAGGGTGAGCAAGCAAGCACAGTCATGGAGACAGAGACTAATTACTCAGAAGAAATAATTCAAATTCAGTACACATATCAGTATTGCCCCAGAAGCTTTTCCTACTGTTGAATGAATTTGGTAAATCTGAACAGATTGCCTCCTCATGTCACCTTCACTTTTAGAGCTGGATTTATAAGACTATGCCATGGCTCATCAAACTAATTAAGGCAAAAAACAGTATAGATATTGTCCAGTGACTATGTCAATCTTATTAATTAGCTGCTTTAAAAAATCCAATTAAAACATAAACACAAATAATTGAATCTACCTTCAACTGTGAATTCAGTTCACCATTTAAAATGTGCTATTATTTTAATCTGAAATGTGTTTTTCCTGATATAGTCACAGCACAATCTTATGCATGCCTACTCAGAAGTAAGTCCCACTGAATTCAGTGTTCTTACTGCTGGGAAAATGTGTGTACCAGGGTAGGCAGCCGTTTCTTCTGTCTCTGCAGAGCCTAGAAAAGTTACTTTTTTGAACTACAACTTCCAGAATCCACTGGCTATGCTGCCTGGGAGTCTCCTAGAGTGGTAGTCCAAAGCGTAACTTTCTGCATTCCTGGCTAGCATGATTTTCCAGGGGCCACATGCTGGGTATAATATCTCCTTATTACTTTCTAGTGATGTTACATAGTGAATAACATTAATACTGCTAAATAACCTTAATAGATAACCTTAATACTACTAATTTTAACTACACTACACTATACTTTCTGCACTACGAACCCCAGAATTCCACAGGATGTTGAAAGTGGAATAATAACACTATAACAGTGTAGGGCATAAATCGCCTAGGTCTATTACCCACTTAAATCCAGATATATCAATACCATTTTTATAGACTCAATCCAGTATCATTATCCTAAACCTAAAATTAATTACATCATATATTCACTAATTAAAGCTGTAAATCTATTACATGTTTCATGGCATCCCTAAACTCAGATACTTCAATACCATATTACATTCTAAAATTTATTAGAGAATTCAGGTTCTGATCCACTTATCAGTCTCTGATCATTTCTTAACCTAATTTAGACCAAATCCTTTATCTTAAATTTAACTCTCCCCACCCCTCCCAAGCGTCTGTTCCATGGTTGCTTCTCATGCAACATTTTAAAATCACTGTCCTGTATGATTTTTAACGTCTTAGACTGATGAAAAAGACAGTGAAGCTTCAAAAGCTTGCATAATGTATTTCATGCTTTGGAGATGATTGCAAAAAGGGTCTTGCTGCTTGTGGATTTTCAGTTTTGTTTTATTTTGCTACATAGCCAATATAGCTATGTCTGAATATTTTTTTTACTTGATCTGGGGAGCACTGTATGGCTGTGTGAGTTGCATACCTCTGGTGTAGAGGTTTGCTCAGCCTAGGATTCTGGAGGAAAAGAAAACATCTCTGTTTCCAAAGGAAGAATTGCCACTGAAGCATTGCATCCATGATTGAGGAGAAAAACACAAAAGTTTACCAAGTCCCAGAGCATGGCTGCATTTCAGGCACTGAGAAATTTTATGGGGCTTACCTCTTTTGCTTTTAAAGGACTTCATAAGTGTGCTCATGCTTTCACTGCTCATGCCAGGCAAGGCTCAGAAGTAAAATAAGAAAAGGGAGGGGGGTTTTTTAACACACACATATGCACATAAAATAAATATCATAAAATTGCAGGAGAAGTACTGCAAAGGTATTCATCACTTTTGTTGGCATAGGCACTGGACAATAGGCACTTGTACCAGTTTTACAACCCTGACTCAACTAGCTGAAACTTTTTTTTAACAGTGCATTTCACAGAAACAAAATATTGCATTCTGATCATTAGGGAAATACAGTTTCCCTGCCACAGAATAATTTTCCTGAGAGAAGACATGTCGATACTTTGGAACAGCTGAATAAACAACATGATTATTGAGAAAAGGAAA
Organism: Iguana delicatissima; assembly: GCA_948472985.1. Classification (NCBI taxonomy): domain Eukaryota; kingdom Metazoa; phylum Chordata; class Lepidosauria; order Squamata; family Iguanidae; genus Iguana; species Iguana delicatissima. The sequence continues at coordinate 711,250 of CAOKZL010000275.1, read as the reverse complement.
AAAGGGTAGGAGAGATGGTGTGGAAGGCCTAATTTATGGTCATGTAAAGTTGTCTGTTAGCAAAAATACAGATTCACTCTTCTAAACATGCTCAATTTTTCTCTTTCTTTTAATGTTCTAGTGTGATTTTAGAAAGTGATCCCCAACAAGTCATCCAGAAGTTAAATTTCAGAGTGAGTTATTCTCTTCTCTCCCCTCCTGTTTTTTGTTTGTTTGTTGCTAAGTTTAGCCATTTTTACATGTGGTCTATCCACTCATCTTCCTCCTAAAACTCTTTTCACTCCAGACAGTCCCAGAGCCTGCACCTTATGGTTTTGTTCTCTTTGATTACATCGTGGGTAATTCAGAGCCCAGTGAAATATTGCCTGAGAGGCTCCACAAATAGCTAAATGTTCCCACAAACAGGAAGCAGGAGTAAGAAATCACTTCTTTCTCAGCATGTGGTTCTAATGTGGCATGGCTGCTGGCTGGGCCAATATTGTCCTGTTTACTTTGTCCCATGACTTTCACGTCACCTCCATAGGAAAAATTACTTTCAAGATTACAGCCTCCAGAATTTCAATGGCCATGCTGGCTGGGGGTTTTTTGGAGCCGTAGTAACAAAGTAACTTGTCCAAGCTCTAAAACAAGAACATGGGGAGGACTGGAATGGAGGGTTGGCCCTATCATTAAATGGAATCAGGCAACTGATCTGGGGAAGCAAAACTGTTGTTTAATTTATTATGGTTGTAGTTTTTCTTACACAGGGAGAGATGGTTGTGGGATTTTTTATCTGAGGTGCCAAAATAATTTGGCTAGCTTTTAGTACTATATACCTTGACTGTGGAGTGGAGTGGGAAGCAGGAACAATTTGGTGATCCATTTGAGACTTCAAAGTGTTTTTGGCCAATTCTGGAAGAGTAAGAATTACAATTAAGCAAGTTATTAGACTCATATTTCAGTGGGTGGATGGTAATGGGTGGAATCGTAATCATTGAACATAAAGGGGGTAGAAAAACAAAAATAGTACAAACAGAGATCATTCTTTTAACAGTGGTTGTTGATAAGCAGTAGTTCGATGGTAACATAGAAACCTTTCTATTGATGAACCAATTAACATGAGCAGTCCAGTAAAAAAACCTTTCTACAACAGCTAAACCATAATTAGCAGATTCAGTTCTATGGCTTGAATAAGGACACAGGCTTTTCTTCAGTGCAGGTGTTGCAGCAACTACTGTTTCTTAATGACTGCTATTAAAAAGTAATAATTATCATTGTTTCTACTTTCTGCATTTCAATTCTGTCTGACCTCACTCATTACAATCGCTCAGCTATTGACCCATCCAACTATGTGTAGCATAAGCAGCCAACTAAGGCAACATTCCACACACCTGACAAAGTGGGCTGTTGTCCATGCAGACTAATGCCAAATAACATTTGTTAGCCTTTACAGTGCCACAAGACTGCATGGTTTTTTGGTTTTTTGCCACAAAAGACTAGCATGGCTCCCTCCCTGAAAATTCTCCCCATTGGCCCAAACATGAAATAAAGGAAAGTTGTATATGTGTTGCTAGCATATCTGTTAGCTACACTGTTATGGTTTTAAAATTGAAATTGGGAGGGAGCCTTGGAGCCTAAATCTTCCACTTGCACCTCCAAAAGCCCTGGAATCCAATAACACAGTTCTAATCATTCCCCAGCCCATCATGCAGTAAATTATATACTTCAGTCACCAATGTAGGCAGCTTAAAGTGAGGACTTGAAAAGTACATTGAGGATAAGGCTGTCAGTGGCTACTAGTCATAATGATTGTATGCAGGCACTATGGCCATTTCCACACTACACTGTTATAGTGCTATTATTCCACTTTCCACATCCTGTGGAATTCTGGGGTTTGTAGTTTACTGACGCCAAAGAGCTCTCTGGCTGAGAATTCTAAATGCTTCTCCCTAAACTGCAAACCCCAGGATTCCATAGGATGTTGAAAGTGGAATAATAGCACTACAACAGTGTAGTGCAGAAATGGCCTAGGATAAGAGGCAGTAAACTTCTAAAGTATTAGTTGATGGGGTACAAAAGCATATCAGGATTACTGTCTTCATGTCCTGCCTGTCAAAGGGATCTTGTCAGCCACTGTGGAAAATAAGATGTTGGAATAGATAGATCTTTGGTTTGATCCAGCTGAAGTCTTCTTACATTCTAAAGTCCACAAATATAATTGTTGTTGAGGTCATGGAGTTATGGCAGCAAGTACAGCCTCAGTGAAAGACCTGGCAGGTAACTTGCAGAGCATGTGAACATTACCTGATTGGATGACAACTCCCAGAATTCCATATGGCCAGTAGGATTCTGGGACCTGTAGTCAAACCAAGTGACTTTTCTTAACTGTGATTACTGGCATTGGGAAATTCCTCACACTAGCTGTCGGAATAACTTTGCGTGTAGAACATCCTAGGTTCAGTACCAGGAGGACCTTCAGGAAATCCTGGAGAGCCATATTAGTTAGAATACACTGAGCTGACCTAAATGAAGCCCTGGTTTGATTCAGTATAAGTCTACTGCTTAAAATTATCTATGTTTGCCAATGCCTACTCCATTCCAGTAGCTGAGTTTTCTTCTGTTAAAGACTAATCAAAGTTCAAGAGAGAATAACTTGTGTAGCACTGTGAGAGACAATATGGGTTGGCTTTGGGGGATCACAATTAATTAAAGAAAAGGTAGAATCGTCCTACATCATTTTATAAAGTTCTTGTGAGGAGGAAGGGCTTGCTTTTGTTACTCATTCTGCACCTTCAGAATGGGATGCATCTGTAATTTGAAATTTAAAAAAAATGAATATTTGGAAATAAGCAGCCAAACGCATAACATATATAATCCATGTTTGTGATTAATTCCAAAATATACACTAGCATGTGTGTATGAGGGATTTTGTGGTGTAGCATGGCATGTGTATGTTTCCTAGTATGCTGTGTGAAGTGCAACTTTAAAGAACAATGTGGAAGAACCAATTACAACATTACACACCATGAGGCTGGATCCAAAATTTAGTCATACTTAGTGTATAGCTACTGAAGTCAACCTCCAGCTTTCTCTAGGAAAATCCTGCTAGGATATTAATACCTTCAAAAGGACAATGGATTGAATTAATGAGATTTGTCATGATGAACTTATGTCCTATAGAGTTCAATGAGTGTACTGTAAGCCTGATGAAAGTTTGGAACCAGCACCATGTTCTTATTTCATCAGGAAAGGCAAAGGATCTCTCTATTTACATAAGGTTTGGTTTACATAAAGCAGATGTGAGCCTCCTACATAGTTCTTGCTATTTTTTAAACATGATTGGTTATTATGTGAATGCCCTTTCCATGACTCTTGAGGTTAAATGTCAACGTTGTACATGTGGAGTTGCTCCTATACACCTTGCTGCTCTATCCCAGCATGGACTACCACCACCTCCTGTTGCTACAGTTGCTTCATGTTTGTGGTCTGTTTTCAACAGAGCCCAATGTTCTAAGCTATGAAAAGCTCTTGAGTGACTGTAACTTCCACCCCTTGTTGAATTCTTCAGTGGTCTCTCAGCTTGAGATTCCATGTTCCCGAACTATCTGGCATTCTCACGGCTTCCTTCTACCTCTCAGTTGTTTGTGACTGGTAAACAGCACTGTTCCTAGTACAGGTGGGGGGAATTTTATTACTTCCCTCTAAAGTGAAAATTGGACATTTACTTGCTTCCTTCTGTTTACCACTCTTTAATCTCTTACAAACCTACAGGAGAGCCTGAGCTATGATCTGATGACCACTTTTTTAAAAAGCTCAGTGCCTGACAAATTACCACACCTGTATGTTAGCTCCCTCAAAGAATTTTAAAAGGCTTTTTTAATGAGACAGGACTTCCCTTTGTAGAAACCATGCTGATTTTTATTCAGCAAGGCTTGCTCTTCCATATATTTAATTTTATTAGTCATACTTTCTATCATAGGCCTTTTCCGCACCACCCTCCCAACCCACTATGAAGGCGGGAGAAGGATGGGACCACAAAAACGGTTCTGCACGATGTCATCGCAGTCCCGTCCTTCTCCCATCCCCAGACAGGGCAGTCATGGATTAAATCATTGATGTGCTTTCCCCATCAATGACCTATGATTGTGTGCTACCATCCTGGACTTACCTGGTCTGTGGAAGACCCAGAAGCACAATGGGTGCACTTTCTGCCTCAGCGCAGCCTGGGAAAGTACCTGGCTGTGCTGTGGAAGGAAGAGGCAGGGCTGTCATGCTTCTTTCATCATGGAGCCAGATAGTGTGGAGGAGAACATCCCTGTCATGCTCCCTTCCCCGCAGTGCTGATGCCAGGGATCCCCACCAGACACTGCCGCGAAAAGGTAGGATACGGAAGGGACCATAGTACCAAGGACACATCAGCTGGTGCATCTGCAATTTTATGGATCTCAACCATCCCAGGTACCTTAAAGAAATATTACATGAGATACTGGGCAGTTTTTCATAAGGATTTGTTTTCAATGCTCTATTGCCTACCTAGATCTGTTTAAAGATCCAGAAATTTCACATTTTAGTTCCTTAAGGACACTTGAACTGATGTCTTTTGGCCTTGGTGACTTGTTGATTTGAAATGTGTCAATTAGCTGTAGAATCCCATCTGTTCTTAATCTATTTGACTTAGTTTTACAGCTGTGCCCCTCTCTTGAAAAAAGTGGTTCACATTTATCTCTCAAACACCTTCATAATCTTCTAACAGTCTCTCCTGTCTCACTGACTGGTTTCTTCCTAATATGCTTAAAAGAAAGTTTAATTTTTAAAATAGCACCAGCAATATCCACTCCTATCTTTGAATCTTTTATTGACAATATGCATTATTCTCCCCTCCTCAATACTTTTTCCTTTTTTTTTTAATTTTAATCTTTAATCTTTATATACTTTTTCCTTTTAAAGGAAACCTTACCTTTTATAGCATCCTTGACTTAGCTATGGTCCCTTCCCTTTATTTATCTCTCCCAGAGTTAACTGGAATCCTTCTGAACTATCCTAACCCTTTTTGTCCTCATTTTAGGTGGATGACAGCTCTTTATCAGAGCACAGCGTCACTCAGGTGAGTCTACTGAAATCATCTGCAGTTTGTTCTCTGCAGAGATACTCTGCCTTCTCTAAGTTGATGGCACAATTGTATGGTCTGGAACGGTTAGACAAGTAAAGCCTGCAACAAAATGTTGCAGTAATGAGTCATCTGCTTCAAGGTTTCAGTCAGCAAGCCAAGCCTTCTTTCAGTACTTAGCTCAATTGTTCCATTCCACCCCCACGGTTTTCTGTATCTTTCCTCCTCCTAATGAGACATTGAACAGTCAGTAACCACTGTTAGTTTTCATTGGGATGTTTCAAGGTCTCTCCCTGAGGGATTTTTTGTGATAATGCACTTTTGCAAACCTTTACTACCTCTTGTGTGTGAATGGTAACATTTTGAATGCATAAGCATCCATACTCAGGGCCCTTCTGCACTACACTATGACAGTGCCATTATTCCACTTTCAACATCCTATGGAACCTGGAGTTTGCAGTTTAGGGAGGAGCATTTAGAATTCTCAGCCAGAGAGCTCTTTGGCCTCAGGAAACTACAAAGCCCAGAATTCCACAGGATGTTGAAAGTGGAATAATAGCACTATAACAGTGTGATGCAGAAAGACCCTCAGAAAAGGGCTTCACTATGATAGAGTGGCCGCTGATGGCTCCCATGACAGTGCGGCAGAAAGCCCACTCTGTTTTAAAGGCACTATCCAAGATGCTGAAGCTGTCACCCAAATACGTTCAGCACCTTAGATATCCACTTTAAGGTGTGGATTAAAATCCAGGACAGATTTACTGCTCCAATCTATGGGAACTCCCAGACACCTTAGCTATTACTCTCAGGTGAATGCTGGAAGCAACCTTGGGCATTATCTGTACTATGCAGCTTCTTGTTGTTTTGAACAGACATGTGTATTCCATTCTCAAAGTATCTGTTTGCGTTGTACCCATGCATTTGAAGCCCTGGCAAGGAAGACGTGTTGAGAAATAGCGACAAGACTTTCCCATTAACCCTCCTGCAAAGTAGCTTTTCTTCTAGCATTAGTACTGTCATACATGTATTTGCAATAGATGTGTATGCCTTCAGCCAACAGCAGTGAGGCAAGTGCATGCATCCAGACAATTTACACAACAGAAGATGGAGCAAGGGACTGCAGAATATTCTCTTCAGACAAATTCTAGAGAATTGCCTGTAACCAGATACTGCACAGCCAAACAGAGGCTGAAATTTGTTGAGAATGTAGGCAGTAACACTTCCCATTGGTTGGCAGACTTCTTATGGGGGGGCAATGCCCTCATTTTGACCCTGCCATACCCACACCCCTGGTGTCTGAGTCAAATTTCCCCTTGCTGTGCCTGTTTTGGAGGAAAAAGGACAACATTGCCTCTCTTTGGAGCATTTAGGAGAAGCAATTCACCTTGAAAGCAGGTTGCACACTCCATACACTGTTTTACAATTTTAAAAATACCAGTTCTTCAAAACTTCCACCCATGTCCAGGGGTTGGGGGCATTTTTGGATTCTGTGCAGCCCCCACAGCCAGAAAATTGATCCCTGGTCCCACGACAGTTGCCCAGTCCAATCTAAAACAATTCCTTGCTGCAGGGCTCTACTTAGAGCCTTGCTTAGGAATGATATAGAATCCTGTTAATAAAACTGTTGTGTTATCAGCTGTGCAAAACCTGAATTGCATTGCGTAGGCTTAAGAGAATACACACAGGACAACTCAAAGTAGTAAGATTGGGGGGCCATTGCTTTCTTCTTACATGTTGTTGTTATGTGCCTTCAAGTCATTTCTGACTTATGGCAACTCTAAGATGACCCTATCATGGGGTTTTCTTTGGCTGAGAGTATGTGATGTGCCTAAGGTCATCCAATGGGATTCCACGGCTGAGTGGGGGAATTGAACCTTGGTCTGCAGAGTCATAGTCCCATGCTCAAATCATCACATCATGCTGGCGCTCCTTCTTACACATAGGTCCTCTCCAACTCCTACAATCGGCAAATATTCTCCTTTTGCATTGTGAGCTTTTCTTCACCCTCCATGCCTTCACTTTAGTCGTCTAAAAGACACACTTGCCACCTAGTGTTCATTTCGTCAAGAGCAAGCTCACATGGATGACCTAGGCCATTTCTGCACTACAATCTTATAGTGCTATTATTCCACTTTCAACATCCTATGGAATTCTGGGGTTTGTAGTTTAGGGAGGAGCCGTTAACCCTAGGATTCCATAGGATGTTGAAAGTGGAATAATAGTACTATAAGAGTGTAGTGCGGAAATGACCCAAGCCTTCTTGAATGACACATTATTCTGTTTCAAAGACTTAATTTGAATCAAGGTTTGCTAGGACTTAGCTTGGGAACTAGCATCTTCTTTCTTTCTAGGCAGTAGTTGAATGAGCTACAGCATGCCTCTGTGGAGTGGCATTTCGCAGTCATGCTGGAGGGAGATAGTGGAAGCAGATTAACACACCTGGAGGGCACCAAGGTGGGACAGTTTGAGCTCCACAGTTGAAAGCTGATTGAGTCCCATTTCCATTCTCTGTTGCTGTAGTTGTTTGTGCTAGAACATATTTTACAACAGCAGCTACTTTGCAATGGCAGCTAGCATGAGAAATCAATGCTGGCCTTGCCATTGGGCAGAAACAGTTGCCTGGAGCAGGAGATGCTGAGGTGCTAGCTAATTAATCTGCTTTCTCAGGTTGCACTGAAGAATACTGTTCCATAATTGGTGTTCAAGATGGATTTATCTGTTCCAGTCAACTTTTGTGTGTGGAATGGGAGGGGATGCCATCTTGTTGTTTGGCACAGGCCACAAAATATCTTGGACTGGTCTTGGTACTGTATAGTGCCACCTAGCAGTTTAAGGCTAAACTGGGATGATCCTTTCGTTCCTGCTGTCTGTAGTCAGAGAATATGGTGGTTTGGAATCAATTGTTATACATTAGAGTGGACATTTTAAAATCAATGGGACAGGTAAGTATGACTAACACAAACCCCGTTAATCTGAATGAGTCCACTCTAAGCACGGAGTTAAGTCTTTTTTTTAAATTTATGTAAATATTTTTATACTACCTTTGAGCTAACAGCTATTCAGGGCTATTCAGTCTACAAAACAAAATCTAGATCTAAAAACAATTTCATGAGGCGGTTTGAGAGGAGTTAGAGGTGGATTCAGAGTCTCAAAAAGTTATTTGTTGGAGTAGAACTCCCAGTCGTGATGTGTTATAGTCTATGAGTTATTGTCTGCAAAGTAACTTTTCTTAGCTTTAGCAAGTGCCTAATCCACAGAGAAAACACTTGAGATGGAAGGAATTAATAATTGTTCTCATTGCTGTCTCCCTCTTTTTTTTTCTTCCCTTCCTTTTCACAGGTCCTTCAGTCTGCCAAAGAGCAAATTAAATGGTCCTTATTAAAATAAAATACTCCAAACAAAAGACACAGCACTGGAGAATTTTGATTTGCAGTTTCTAACATTGTTCAACTTTAGGCTTTCTTGACTGCCTTGAAGGATGAGAACCTTTCAGTGAGTTCTGATTTTGACTATATTGATATGAGAGGACACCAGACGGCTGAAGCTCATCGAGTAACTTTTTCAACATGAATAGCAAAATCTGTTGTTGATCACTACTTAGGACATGGCTGTCATTCACAAAGAGTGCTTCCAGACAGACATGTCGTATCATTGCCAGTCAAAAGACTATGGGCAGCTATTTCATCTTTCTCATTTTAACAAGTGTTTTTTTTTTTCTGGTAAGAAGGCAGGCAGAAGGAGTAGCGGGAAAACACAGGAGGCTTAAAATTCTCACAACACTACCCAAATTCTACATTATGATTTTCTAAAATGCATCTGTAGTACCCCTTCTCCAGCTCCACAAATATGGCAGAAAATAAAATATGTATTTGGGCAAACCTCTCTGCTACCCTTTGGAGGACTGGCAGAAGGGAGTGAACTTTGCAAAGTTACTTTTTCAAGTACAGCTCCCAAAATTCCCCAGTGAGCAGGTTGGCTAAGTGGTTCTGGGAATTATAGCCCCAAAAAAAGGAAACTTCTCCAAGTATGTTTGTTTTCTAAGATGTTCTGCTTAGACTAAATGTGGGATATATGTGAAATGTTAAAGCCTGTTTACCAAGCTGCATAATAACATTTCATGGATGGAGTTCTACTCTTTCTTTCGTTTTTTGCTCTGGCTCCTTTATAGCTGCCACAGATGGCTAGTTATAATCTTTCTTAGCCTGACCTCTTCTGGGATAAAATGACACTGCAGTTACAAGACAATAATATCTTACTGTCTTCCCATTTATTGTCTTCTTATTGTCTACTCATTTATTTATACGACAGTGAAATATTTGCTTTTGTGAAGGATTCATGTGCTTTTTAATTGTTCTAATCCCCAGGTTGGCAACAAGTGACCCTTTGAGATCAAACATCACAGTACTCTCCCATCTTATCCAGTTGCCATCCTAAGATTAGAGCAGCCACAGGCAAGCTGGTACTCCCCAGAAGTTTTGGACTACAACTCCTATAAGCCCCAACCAACATGGATTGTAGATCATGGATTATGGTGACTATAATCCAAAACGTAGAGAAGGTACTAGACTACCTACCCTTGAATTTGACACCTAGCATTTTTGAGGCATTGCTTAGACTGTGAGATCTTGGTCCACCAATTCACTATAAACTAACTGCTTAACTCTTAGGATTATTAGCATACAGCACTACCTTCTGAAAACAGAAGTTAGTGTTTGAGCTCAGGTATAAATTCCAGATTACATACCGGGGCACTAAAAGATCCAAAGAGAGTACAAGCTTCAGGGTTCTTCACTGGAGAAGATGGTACAGCAACAAAAATGAGTAGGAAGGAAAAAGTGGGAAATGTTTAAGGCATGTGGTTACAGCCTTAAGAGAGGAAAATGGGAGCTGGCTGCAGAAATTCAGATTACACTCTACAAAGTAATATGACTTATATCCCACCTCTCTCCCAAAATGGGACTCACAGCAGTTTCCATAGCAACTTAGATTAGTTCAAAATTGATCCATTCACCCTGTTCCTTTCCACACACATACAACAGAATCCATTGACCAGTTCCTTTCCACACACTTACAACAGAATCCTATGCTTGTCTACTCAGAAGTAAGTCACATTGGATTTACTCCAAGCTTCATAGGATTACAGACTTAATAATCTTTATTGTGTTGCTTTTGAATTCTAATTTCCATAAGCCCCTCTTTTATTATTTCATTCACTTAGTACGTGCTTCCTTCACATTGGCTCTGTAATCCTTAGAATGGTCCTGGAAGATGGATGAGTATTATGTATGTACAGAAAATGGGGAGCGGAGTTAGAAAGCAGGTAGCATGGCTTGAGATGGCCAAATAGCCCTGTAATTTCATGGCCAAATTAAGGATTGAATGTTGGGCTCACCAATTCCCAGTTCTTTCTTAATTGCCATGCTACACCATCAATTGTTAACTAAAGCTGGACATGGATGACCTGATCTAGTAAGTCCCAAGAAAGCATCAAGAGTCTCAGCATGGGTGGATGTTATATAGAAACCAGTGGTTGATATTGGCATTGTTGTGCCAGATACAGAGCCACTTCAAGACATCTCAGGGTTTTAGGAAAACAAAATCAAAATGGCACATGCTAATAGTCTTCTAAAGCAGAGGTGAGGACCTTGTGGCTCTCCATTTGTTGTTGGACATCAACTGTATCTCCAGCCAGTAATTCAAGTTCCAAAAGTTCACCACCTCTGTCCTGGAGCAGTGAGGCCCACCGGGCAAGCACTACCTCTCCAGGTCTGTCCCCCTTTATGACATCTAAGCCCTACTGTCTGTGGTGGCCACTTTCCCTTGTCTCTAGAGATGGGGTAATTCTAGTGCACAGGTAGCTTCATGATTGTCCAGCAGATTTGTTCCACAGCTCTAGTAGACAGCATGAAAACATTTCAGCAGATGGTTCCTATGAGTCAAATGTGTTACTCTGTTAATTTTTTGGACTAGAATTCCCAGAATCCTTATATCTGTAAGATTTGGGGTTCTGGAGTTCAAGAAAGTAACTCCATTGGGTTCTGTTCATGTCTTGTCATGGATTGGGAGTCACCACAAAACACTCATCAGTACCCAGTATGATATGAAATGCCTGTATTACAATAAGTGTTATCAATAGCAATATAATACAAAGACAGTATATTGTACAAACATAAAACAAAGAGTAGATTTGCTTACAAAAATAACATAATTTGAAGAGCGTGCAGCACAAATAAAAACAAAGGACAATGTATAACAATAACACAATGAAATAGCATACTATACAAATGTAATTGTACTGTATGGTACTGTTATGCTACTACTGTGAGCCAATACACTGTCTGTTCTATATTAGAATAATATATTTTCTGTGTATTATACTGCTCTCTATGCAATTTATTGTAAAACAGGCATTTTAGATCACAGACACATCAGATCTGGACTCAGTGACACATGACTTAGTTACATTCAGGTTAGATTACTGTAATGCACTCCACATGGGGCTGCCTTGGCAAAGTATTCAGAAACTTCAGCTGGTCCAAAGATCAGCACTCAGATTGTTAACGGGGGCTGGCTACAGACTGTATACAAGTCACTTGTTGCAACTGCTCCATTGGGTACCAGTCTGTTTCTGGGAAGGTTATTTGAAGGGATATATTCTCCTTCAACAACCTGTCCATGTTTTTAGATCTGCTGGGGATGCCTTCTTTCTGTCCCATCACCTTCACATGTACATCTGGTGGGAACATGGGAGATGGCCTTCTTGATGGCTGTTCCCAGGCTCCCTTCCCAGAAGGGTTAGACTGTCATCCTCCCTACCTTCTTTTCGCAGCTGAGTAAAGACTTTTCTGTTTTGACAGGCCTTTGAGGACTGATTGCACAAGGCCTGTTCTCCCATTTTGGATTGTCTCATCATAGGGTTTTCATGGTAAAAGATATTCAAGAAGAATTTACCATGCCTCCTTCTTTGTAGTACTAAGAAGTGTTAGCTATGGTTCTGCCACAAGAGTGAAATTTGTTGGTCCAGATTAGCAAAGTGATATGAGCAAGGAGTTAAGAAAAGGCAAGGTTTATTTCTGCATTTGTGGAGGTCCAAAATGAGACAAAACACATTTCCCTGTGCTCACCTTATATACACTAAACAGGTGGGTTTCATCACGTAAACATTCAGAAAACAACACTTAGTTCAAAGCACATCCTCTCTGCCTGGCATCTGTCAACATTAAACTGTCCCAATCAACAGTAAACTGTCCCAATTTGTTTATCATTTTCAGATAGCATGTTCAACAGGAACTTAGGTGCTAGCTTTTCTTCAGAGAGTCTGTTGCCTTGAACAAGAATGTAATTAACAGCTGCAAATTAAGGAGGAATCTCCCTTTTCTCACCTATATGTTAAAACACAGAATGGAGCCAGGGCTCAGAATCTAGCTTACAGGGTCCTCTCATTTCTAGGGAATGGCCATCTCAAGACTTTTGAGTTCAGATTGCAAAAGGAGAATTGCTAGTTTTAAGAGTGAGGGTTTCATTATTATTATTTTTATCACAGTGCCACTGCCATTGTCTCTCAGAGATCCTTTGCCAGTATCATTCCCCACCACTGGTGTTGCCCAGTAGCTGTATGGCACATTTAATCTGGCTCCTCAGCACAAGCCTGTCTGGCATGGGAGATCCTACCAGGACACTACTGCTGCCTGTGTAGCCTCTAGCCTCACAGGAGCCTGCAATCCCACCACCATGGCATGGTGGTGCCACAGAAATCCATCATAGGGCTTCCAAAATTTCCATGATGGTGCTGAATTTGCAAAACCTGAACAGAGCTGTTGATAACAGGGTGACATTCAAAGTTGAAGTCAACTTGACAGCAATTAACAACAAGCGTAATTTTGAAACCATTTGTGGCAGAGAGAGAATTTTGCAAGAAATCTTGAGAGGATGAAATGTCTAATTCAACTTGGAGAGCAAGAATCTGAATGTTAATGCTATAAACTCCTCATCTTATGTTCAGCCTGTTGGTGTTTGCAAATAAACTTTGTATAACAGAAACATCAGCTTCAACACCAGCTGCAATCAAGGAAGCACAGAGTTTGAAAGGGTTACTTTTGGGTCTACAGTACTACCAGCGATGCCAGCTGGTGAATTCTGGCGTTGCCATACAGAATGTAATGTTTTCAAATTCTGGTATACACTGCATTCCAAAACGTATTGCTGTTCAGAAGCAGAGTACACATACATAGAAATATTATTTGGTGGAATTCTACACCTGCCTTATATATGCTATATCAAAAATTGAAATAAAATCAGTAAGAGCATGAAGTACCAATAGAACTGTTTTTAAAACCCTGGTAGATTAAGAATAAGGAACACTAAAATACTCTTTAAAAAAGAATTAAAAGCCTAGGCAAAGATTGGGAAAGTTATTTCTTCAGATAACAATTCCCTAGTCAGTATGGTCCAACTCCCTCTAACTTTTCCAAACTTTTAACCAAGCGAAATTAAAAAGTCTTTATCTGCCACCAAGAAGATATTAAGCAAACCAGGTGAATTTCCCTGGGAGGAGAATGCCATAAGCAGTGGGAGCAAAACCAAGAAGGCCCTTTGCCCAGTTGCTGAGCTTAAGATGGTGTAGGGCCCTAGAGGGGGATTTCTAACTATGACTGCAGTACAGTACCCAAGCTGGGGGACGGTTGCCAGATCTTGGGACCTGGCCCTGAGCATGCACTGTCCATAAGTCATTTCTAAGAGGGAGATAAAGAAACAAATTCTCCCATTTTGGGGAGAGGCTCAGCTCCAGACAAGAAGAAAGGGCCCTATGTAAATCTCAACTCAGCTTGCTACAAGTTCCAAAGCTTAACTGATTTGTTGCTTCACCTTGCTATGTATTTACTAAGTTAGCTTCCTTCTTCTCTCCTAGTCCTTGTGGCATCAGGGCTTATTCTCCGCTCTGCTCTGTATTCACCTTTTGGCTAGAAGCAAGTAGGCTTAATTAAATTATTCCTAACTTCCTAAATAAGTGAGAAAAATAATCCCTTTGTTTCATCTTGAATCTGAGAAAACCACTTTTAGCCAAGATTTCTGTCTTAAATTCCAAACAGAAAAAAAATATCGTGCACACTGTGTCTGAATGACAAGCATGACAAACTGGATTTGGCACTTAATGCATAATGCTTTATGACGTCACCATAGATGAATGCTTCCCCTTTTTTTCCCCACTTGTGTGCCCCTTGGCGGCCCATTTCCATAAACTGTAAACCCCCCTGGCACCACCACATCCTTTCTTTGAGAGCGAAAAAAGCCACATCAGAAAGCTTCTGTGAGCTCCAATGAGATACCCCCCCCCCAATGGAAGGAAAAGCAGGGTGTAGGATAGCCACCCTGACTGGGCTTCTTCATCTCATTGTGCCCCGTTACCCACCTAGATGCTGTTTGTGGTCCCAGGATCCAATTTACTCTCTTCGACAAAGGCACCATGAGGAACAATTAGTACTGCACATCCCTCTGTCAAACAAATGTGGGGTGAAACTGGTTATCTCCATTAGGCGTGCTCTCTTCTGGTGGAGAGGGACACAAGGAAGAGGAAGAGAAGAGTGTGTGCATGCAAGGCTCAAGAAGCTACCTAGTGTAGGTGGGGCTAGGTTTGCAGCAACTTGAATCCAAGGCTCTGTATCTAGTTGCATATGTGAGAAAGACTCTTTTTTTTAATGTTTGTCGGCCAATAGCAGCCAGAAATTCAGCTTGTGTGTCACTCTTCTCTTTATCTCTATGATTTCTGCCCCCCTCCCGCCAATTCCCTTAAGGTTCTAGGACAGGAATACCAACACTGTGGACAATCAAGAACAACACTGAGTTGCAACATCCTCTGAGAATGGCTTGCACTTTATACTTTTCCCTCCATTATTCAATGTTTTTCATGTACTCCTAAATATCCTCATTCATATCTCTGGGGTGAGTGAACCCCAGATTGGGTCTCACTGCCATAGGCCATCCCTAGGTCTCAGGTTTTGTCTCTGAAGACTCAGGGCATGGGATGATCCTGAATTGGCAACCATAGCTTGGGATGATATGGAGTTAGAGGTCAGAGAGGATCCTCTTGTTTAATTTCTGTGCTTAAAACTACAGTTAAGGACACAGAGAGCCAGCATGGTGTACTGGTTTGAAACCCAGACTACAACTCTGGAGACCAGGGTTCAAATTCTTGCTTAGCCATGGAAACCTAGTGTATGACCTGGGGCAAGTCACACTCTCTCAGTCTCAGAGGAAGTCAAAGGCAACCCCTTTCTGAACAAATCTTGCCATGAAAACCCCATGATAGGTTCACCTTAGGGTTTCCATAAGTTGGAAATCACTTGAAGGGGCACAGCAACAACAAGGACACAGATCATGGCCAGGAGGCAACCCTAAGCTGGGCCTCCTGGCTTTTTCTTTTGTTTTTTTTTTTCTTGGTCTTATGCATCCCAGAGACTGGGGAAAGAATTTTTTTTCCTGCAGCATCCAGAATCCCTCATCCAAACTGGTGAAAAAAAAATAACATTCCAAAGCTCTGCTTAAAGATCAGATCACAGGAGTTGGTTATGTGTGGCTGAACAGAATTGAAGTATTCATCCTGCCTGCACCACAGGAAATTACAAGTGAAATCATCATTTCTAACTGCGCTTCCCCACCTCCATTACAGGGCCTGATTTTGAAAAGCTTATATGTCACCCAGCAATGATTCCCCAGGAGTAGGTCACGCAAGGCATTTTATTGTACATAAATATTTTTCTTTTTGGGGGCTGCCTTGCACCCAGCATGCAACATGGAACCTGTGTTTGTTATTTTTACAGTAAGAAGTGGACTTTCTCCTTTATTACATAGATGGTTACTGCAAGGAGGAGGTGGAGAGCCTCGCATTTGTTTTACATTAGGACCAAAGAGAGAGATCCTAGGGCTCAGCAGATGTGGAAACTTCATGTGTTTGACTCCATGACCAATATTACATCAGTACACCAGAAGGGGGTCAACAGGCGCCAGAAATCTCTTTTGATTTAAGAATTGCGGGGAACTAATATGGAGCCAGCATCAAAGGGCACAGAGGGAGCAATGCAGATATAGAAAAAGTCTGCATCTGCATTTGCTTTTCCTAACAGCTGGGGCGTCTCATAGAAAATAAATAGGTGAAAATCTTAACAGTTGAGAGAGGATCTCATATAACATAAACAGATAAAAACCTTTCTGGAAGACATCTGCTCCCACCTGAGATATGCAAAACCCCAAAACTGGGGAAAGGTATGGGGGGAGGACTACATCTCCCACAATTCTTCTCTAGCCAGAGGACATATACAGTAGTCCAAAAAATGTACTTTTTCAAGCTCTGCAAGGACGACTGGAAGGGAAGTGTTCTTTAACCAAATCTGTGGCTTTGAAAGAATTTAAGACAGACAGAAACAGACAAGTTTACAGTGACATTCTTTCAGTGGGGGACAGTTTTACTATTAAGCAGAGGAAGACAGCTGCTTTATGGACAGCTGCCAAGGACACTGAAATTGAACCCTCTTCTCAGTGTCCCCTTTAACATCTATAAACTAAGATCTGCTGGAGGAAGGGACTTCAGTAAGCTAGTACTGTACGCTGCGTGAAGATGTCAGAGAGGGCTTTCTCATTTGTGGCACCCCAAGTGTGGAATGTCTTCTCCATAGAGGCCTGACTGGTGGCACCACTGATTTCATTTAGGCATTGAGTAAACACACATCTACTTATTAAAGCCTTTGGGCCTCACTGTTTTCTTTCAAATGCAGTACACAGGGTTTTTAACCTGTTTCAATCTTTTCAGCCTGTTTTAACTTGTTAATGTGTTTAATATGTTTTCAGTCTATTGAAATTATTTTTCTTGTTTACTTTTTTTTTTTTGCTTGGTTTTCTTAACTGTTTAGTGTTTGTTTGTTTTTAGCCTTTCAGTATCGATTTTACCTGTGCCCAGAGATGATGCAGGATGGGACAGAGCATTTTAATACTTTAATAAAATACTAAATATTCTATGTTAATAAAATAAGTCAATAATCAATCAACTAGCCTGCTCTGTGCCACTAACTTGTGCCTGCTAAGCCAGGTGCTCTCAGATACAATGAGGAATGTTGTTCCATTACTAGCGTGCCAAAGTCAGATCCACTGTCATTCTGACTAGATTCTGTTCATTAGTAGTGGTGGGATCTTCCTGTCTTTCTCTGGCTCAGTCTAGAGCTGTCTTTTCTGTTCTGAAATCCTGCGATTGCAATCGTGGGCTATCTGCAAAGCCAAGAAGGAGACAGCTGGAATTATTTACCCTATCTCAGGTCATTTCTGCACTACATTGTTACAGTGCTATTATTCCACTTTTCAACATCCTATGGAATCCTGCGGTTTGCAGTTTTCGGGAGGGGCATTTAGAATTCTCAGCCAGGTAGCTCTTTCGCCTCAGTAAACTACAAACTCCAGAATTCCACAGGAGGTTGAAAGTGGAATAATAGCACTGTAATAGCGTAGTGCAGAAATTGCCTTAGTCTATCATACACACTACAGCATTCTGTAGAACAGTGACCTTTCTCCTGAAACTTACTCTTCTGAAAAACCTTTTTTGAGAGTGCCAGCCCTCCGCTCCTTCCTCTTCTCCACTCCTCACCCCACAAAGATGCCTCTCTTCTGCATAAACTTTTCCCCTTTCCCCTTTTTCCCAGGGTAGCGTCTGAAGCGGCAGAGAAAAACTGATCTGTGATCCTGCACTGCCACCTACTGCCAAGTATTGGTAATGCCGTTTCACCTTTTTATCCAGAATGCCGAAATTGCAGGAGACAGCAGTTTCTTTCACACTGTTGTCCGAGCATGTTCAATGCTCCTCCCAAGACGGAGCTACAGCACTTAGAGTGGCATTAAAAGTGCTGTAATTGTGCAATATAAAAGAGACACTCAGCGCCTTATTCCTGGATTGTGCAAACAACATGTTGGGACTGAGCATGTGCAGAATGTCTTTCCTGCCTTACTGACTACAATTAGTTGCTACACATCAGGGTGCATGGCAACCTGACATTAATACCGGAGACGGCTTACAGGTAGGGTTGCCAGATCAGGATTAACCTAGGCCCTGAAATTTCCTAGGGATGATCCCTTATAAAATTATAGAAGGTGGGCTAGGATGTAATAAGGGTGATGGTTACAAGGGGCAGCCACTGGTGATGGCAATAAGTATGATATATTATAGCTGCACAGGGTGTGCTGTTCAAATAGAAACACCAAGCCTAACAATTGAGGAACAGCCACACCCATATATTTTAAGTCACTGCTCTTGCCCTGAGATTCCTTACTCTCACTCTGAAGCAGTGGCGTTCCAAGGGGAGGGTGAGAGATGAGGGGGCTCAGTTTTTGGGGGTGGTCGGGGCCACCCTCCACACACTGGTAGATGTCCAGCAACTAGATGGGCACTGGAGCCTCCTGGAGAGGTCTGCTGGAGGGGTATGCCACACCAGGAAAAAGAGATGTCCTTTCCCTCCCTCTTCCCCTCCCCTCCCTCTCTCCTTCCCAATCTGGAGTCAAACCTGTTTCCAGCCAAAGCAGCAGCGCCAACACCTGCAGAACTCTGGGTTGGGCAGAGAAGGGGGGAGAAGGACAGGAGAGGAGGGGCTCTGAGGAGGTGGGGAGAGACTCCTGCCTTCCCCCCACCCCACCTCTGAGACTGGGGATGAGCCCAGCCCAGCCGACTCTCTGAGGAGGAAGGGAGGGGGCAAGAGAGAGAGAGAGAGAGGGTGCTCACCATCGCAGGAATGCTGGCGTGTCTCTGAGCACGTGCAGAGCGCCCCCTCTGAGTGCAAATGCCCAGAATCCAATCACTCAATGCCAATCAAGCAGTTTTTATTTGGTGTTTTGGATAGGTCCTCCCTCCCCTGAGGGGATGGCAAACTCAGGGACAACCAGCGGGCAGCAAACTCAGCAATCACCCCTGGGCAGCAAAAGCTCTAGCTACGCCACTGCCCTGAGGGCCAGTGTAGAGGGGTGAGGCTCTGAAATCTTGGAACTTTACTCACAGTGTGGTTTTGGCGGCTAAGTATTTCTGTTTCTGGAATTAAATCAAAATATTTAAAACACCAAGGCCATTTCACACTAGACTGTTATAGTGCTATTATTCCACCTTCAACATCCTGTGGAATCCTGGGGTTTGCAGTTTAGGGAGGGGCCTCAAAGGATGCCATCAGATGTTGAAAGTGGAATAATACCACCATAACAGTCGAGTGCGGAAATGGCCCAAGACTGATACCAAACTTCTCTTCATCTAATTATGCAAGATGGTGTTCAAAAAGGAAAACAACCTGACAGAACTGCTCACAAGCAAAGTAGTCCTCTATACACATAGGCAGACACAAACACCATCTTTTGTGTTGGCCTTGGGCAAGTTGGTCCCTGGGGAAGAATGAAGTCTGTACCTGATCTTTTCTCTTCTTACAGTATGGCTCCCTAACAGAGTGGAAGCTGATAATTTATATAAATGTAGTGAACACCCAACTTCTAAATATCTCTGTAAATGCACTTGTTTGTATATCTTATACTCCAGATGCCTTATGTGCAGCCATACCATCAGAGGGCAAGGGAGAGGGAGATCAGAGAAAACCAGCTTCCAGAGAATGCAGATATGGGGGCTTCACCCCCATCCCTCCAATATTCACAGTTCTTGAACTGGCGGAATGGGTCCATTTACATGTTCTGTCTCAGGAAGCACAATGTCTTGGGTGAATCCTTCAGAACAGCTGGCAGAACAGACTTCAGAGCAGGAGTAAGAGAGCACATGGCCATCCAGATATTGTTGGACTGCAACTCCTAGCAACCTTCCCCAGCACAGTCAATGATGAGCTGTCATTGGAGTTGCAGTTCAATAACATTTCTCTGTCTCTCTATCAACCATCACAAAAAATATCCTCTTGCACAAGTTTCATTGAAATGAACAGAAGCTATTTGTACACTTCATTTTAATTTGTCTTGCATAAGGAAACCTCTGGAGGAGCAAGAAGGGCAGGGCTTTGTAGAGGGGCAGGGTAGTGGCAGTTAGTGGCAGAGGGATGGTGAATACACTCTGGGTTTTAGACCAAATTTTAAAGAAGCTATCCAATGTGCTGAACCTGCTTCGGGGATAGGTTCTTCTGCAGGCCAAGCAAAACACCACACATTCAATTCGTCTATACTGAATGGCCGTAGTCCATGGAAGAAGCTTGAAAAGCTATTGGTTGGCAGAGTTGGGGGGGAAATCTGGGAGTTACAGTCTAAAAATTAACTTTTCTAATTTCTGCTCTCAGGCCAGATTTCTATGCTGTTTGTTCTGTACTGGAACAGATGTCCCGAATCCATTTCAACTGCTTGTTTCATCTTGCCTTAGACTCACGCTGCAGGAACACTCTCTTGCTTCCCCCACACACATACACATTCTGCTGCCATGGTGTGCAGAAGTTACTCTTGGGGCAATGGAGCAAGCAATCGGCAATGACAAATGTGTGTATGTTCCTCAGGAAGCAGAATATCTTGGACTGGCTGTGGGTGGCAGGCTACAATTGCTCTAAGTGTTCAAACACAGCAGTAGAATTTCCTTTTGGTCCTTTCCGCACTACAGTGTTATAGTGCTATCATTCCACATTCAACATGCTGCGGAATTCTGGGGTTTGTAGTTTACTGAGGCCAAAGAGCTCTCTGACTGAGAATTCTAACTTGCCCCTCCCTAAACTGCAAACCCCAGGATTCCACAGGATGTTGAAAGTGGAATAATAGTACTAGAACAGTATAGTGCAGAAAGGCCCTTTGTTTTAGTTTAAACTGTGGTCTCGTTTTTTGCTTCCTTTTGCACACAGCTTCCCCTTCCTCTTGTGGGCAAATAAAGGGACAGTCATACCTATAATAGTCTTTTAAGAACAGATTTAGCCATTTTGGCCAATACAATTGTTCCAAAAATCTGTGTTGGTGAAACACCTTTAAATAGGGCAACCAGAAGAACATAAAGCTTTCCTTGAAGATCTCTAGATCTTTATCAGTCAAGATGGGCCATCTCATTCCTTGTGAAGACACATCACATGAATTATTATGGGCCATCAGCTCTCTTTGTCACAGCTGGAAGTATCAGCACACGGCAAGAAGACCCATAATGATAGACACCTTTTAACTATGCAACTCAAAGCAGCATTCAATTGTCTTCCTCCTCCAGCACAGAGACTGGAAAAGTAACTTTTTGGATCAAAATTCCCAGAATACTCACTGAGGGATTCTGGGAACTGTAGTCCCAAAAGGTAACTCTTCAGTGTTTTATCCCCCCCCCTCCTATCCAGACACATGTGGAAATAGGTCTGATCCAGTATGGCTCTTCTTGTATTCTTATATTCAGAGGATAAGGTTCAGCCAAGTTTGGAGGGGGACAGAGAGGCCTGAATGAAGCACCAGATCCTGTCTGACCTTGAAAGCTAAGCAGGGTCAGCCCTGGTTCGTACTTGAATGGGACACCGACAAGGAATACCAGGTGCTGTAGGCTATATTGCAGAGGAAGGAATAGGCAAAACCACCTCTGAGTATTCCTTGACTAAGAAAACTCTATTAAATTTGTGGGGTTACCATAAAACAACAGGTGACTTGAAGGCACATACACACAGAGATGGAATAGATGATAAAATATGCTATTAAACTTGATCAGCCAAACTATTTCTTTTATAAATTAGACTCTAGGAAAGTGACCTTGTGGAGAAAAGCAAAGCAAAAAGAAAAGGTGCTCTTTGCTTGAAAATAGCTACATTCATCTGCCTCTGCCTGTGAAAATTATCCTTCCCTCTGTGAGATACACAGACTCAATAAAAAGTATGCAAATTCCTTGATCGCCTCACTTTTCTGCATATTTGCCAGGCTTGGAAAAGTTATCTTTGAAAAACAACTTGCAGAATTCCTCTGCCAGCATGGTCTAAGGGATTATTGTGAGCTGTAGTCCCAAGAAAGTAACTTTCCCAAGCTCTAGCAAAATAATAAAGAATAGCCCATTTTCCCCAATCTGATCAGAACTGCAAAAACAGCTCTAATGATGTTCTAGCAAATTTGAAACAGTGACCCACAATGGCTGATTCTGGCCATTACAAGCATTCAGTTTTTTCAGTTCTAATAAATGATTTTTAGGTCTGTAATCTGGGTTGTTGTCTTCTGATGGTAGTTCTATATTGTGACTGTTTTAACCTGTTCTAAATTTTAAACCATGCTTTATTATATTTTTGCATTTTGTGGTTTTTACTTGTATTTGACTATTGGATTGTACAGCAATATAATCAAAGCAGTAAATCTTTTTGCACAAACTTCTATTAGCTGAGGATATCTGGAATATGAGGTTGGTGGTACTTTCAGAATTTGCAAGGCAACAAGAATTACTGTTTAATGTTTACAATTACTAAAGTTGGGATTCATAGCATCTAGGGGGAAGACTGTTCTGACAATCCTCAGTTTCTGACCTTTTACACCATGCAACAATTGCCTCCTTGATCCATTTTTTTAAAAAATCCCTGTGACAGATTGGGATTCCTTCTCATATATGTCTCATTAATGCTGCTTTTTCTTCTCTCAAATGTTGAGGTACCAACTAGCACATTACACTGCAGCTTCCAAATAACCGAGCACCTTTTTTGAGGGGGGTGTTTAGAAAAAGGCGCTATATTTTTACTTTTTGGTAAAAGAGCCCCCATTACCTCCTATTAATAGGAGGTAAGGGGGGCTCTTTTTCTCCCTCAGTCTCTGCTGAACCCTCTCTGACAGCTATAAGTGAAACTGGAGATCCAAACAAGCCCCAAACCCCCTAACTAAAAGCCTTCAGAACTGTCTTTTCAGAATGAATGTCATTCATCACTTTGGAGATTTCATTAAATTGTTTAATTTTATCGATGACCACAAACAAAAGACTTGGACATCTTTTGTCCCTTGAAATGAAGCCTGCATTTTAATTCCAAAGTACTACTTGGTTTTTAGAAAATGTTCTAGAT
Organism: Iguana delicatissima; assembly: GCA_948472985.1. NCBI lineage: Eukaryota > Metazoa > Chordata > Lepidosauria > Squamata > Iguanidae > Iguana > Iguana delicatissima. The sequence goes on along the minus strand of CAOKZL010000275.1, from coordinate 688,183 downwards.
TTATTTCATTGGTAGCCAAAAACCTTCCATTTTTTTAAAAAAATACTACATCCATGGCTGTACCAATATAGATTCTCCCCTCTTAAATTATCCTAAATTTGTATGGCATAGAGGAGAGGCTTCCTTCTCAGAATAAACTCCCTACCATTTAAATCCCGCCATTGTTTATGATATGTGAGCTGTAAAATGTATCAGACATAATTCCCTTGACAGTAAGTCCTATATACATCTGCTCAAATGTCAAACTGTACAATGGAGCTTTCACCCAGGAAAGTGTACACAGGCTTGCAGCCTTAGTGTACACAGAAGATTTGAGAATATAAGCATTTGTTTGTTATTTTTATGCTGCCTTTTGTTCTCAAAATTTAGATTCTCAAAACTGAATGCCCTATCATAGCAAAGAAAAAACAGCAGCTAGACTCACATTTGACTAGAATGAAATGTTCTGATTTTGCTATGTCCTGATTTCCAAATGTCTACAATCACCCATGCAATTTGAATTAGAATGGCTATACGCCTTTTAAAAACATGAACATAAACCTGGTTCCCTCCCATCTAATTTGATTTAGCAGTTCCACAAACAGGCAGATCAAAGAATGGGCACTTAACTTCCTATCAGCCCCTTGTTTTTATAGTTTCTGCCTTGAACTCAAGCCTGTGCCATTGGCTAGTGGTTGACAAGGGTGCGTTTTCTTGATTGGTTCCTCACTTAGACAGTGATGGATGGCTGTCTTTATGATTGGCTAGCATCACAGCTGGGCTGCTCCTATTGAAGGAAGCCCTGATGATTAATTGAGCAGTTCACAGCCCCCTGAGGAAAGCAGAAACCAGCAGTGTCCCCCTTCCTCCCCCATACTAGTTTCTGATGCATCTTCACAAGACAAGGCGAAAGATAGGGTATTAAATCAATGGATGGAGTTTTCCAAAGAGGGAGAAGGGGGAACATGACCCCTTGCCCCTTCCTCTCTCCAGCATCTACGTAAAGCTAATTAGGTTTCATTGGTATTTGTCCATTGTGGCTTCTTCCTCTACGTCTCTACCACGGCCATCATGCCAAATCTCTTTTGCTTCCCAGTGATGATTGCAGTGTACACCTTATGCCAGTACAAAGCAGAAGAAAGCTCTATAATGAGATTTACTGTTGTAGGTGTGCACAAAACAGCTTCATGGACAGAGTATGGGTGGGAACTGGCACTTGACAACACACAACCAGAGCTTGGGGAAATTATTTTTGGACTACAATCCCCCCAAATTCTCCAGATGACTGCTTATGGAAAATATAGTCCAAAAGGGTGACTTTTTCAAGCTGTGCACACAAGTGGTCCTGTGGTTAGACAGATATGTGGACAGACAATTTCCACATGGAATCTGTGCAAAGGAAAAGTATAATCTTTTGCAGATCTATTAAATGAGAAAGTGACAGTTCTCTTGTACCAGAAGTGGGAATCATGTGGCTCTCTAGATCTTGTTGGACTGCAATTCCCAGAATTCTTCACCATCAGCTGCACCAGTTAGGGCTGCTGAGACCTTCACTCCAACAATATTCAGAGAACTGCATGATTCCCACCTCTGTCTTAAAAATTCTGTAGCAACACATGTTCAACTCATACATCTGTTCCATTCCAGGCACAGTCTCCCAAAGACAGTATTTTTACCCTTGGTATCAGCTTGCTGATACAACCTTATGCTTCTGTTATGAAGAACTATAAAATAATAGTAAAGTAAATGCAGTTTAAGAGGTCACAATGCCTTAGTTGAATAATACTACGCTATGTGAAGGGGCAGTGAATAATCTAATATTCTACACTTTGAGTTCAGAGCAGCTGTGGGGGTGAAGGAGGTTTTGATTTCTTTTGTGGAAGAACTGGGAAAGACACAGGGATGAGAATCCAAGGGCATTGTTTATAGAAGTCCCACTCTTGGTTTAAAGGCAACACTATATTTGCATGATTGGTTGCAATGGGGCAAAACTGGGACTAACCTAATTTGAATCTACACCCTTTTCTGATTCTAAGTTTTGAGGTGTATGGGAGGAAAAAGTATCAGATCATGGAAAAGTTGCTTTTTTGGCCACTGCTCCAGAATCCCTCCAGTATAGCCAGTGGAAGCGGAGGATCAGAACATTATAATCCAAAGTGTATGTTTCCCAAACTCTGAAAGAAACACAACACATTACTGTGTGTGTGTGTGTGAGGAGACTGTTTTTTTTCCTCAGCACTGATCAAGCTCAACATGTTTCCTCTTCATCTCTTTGGAATAAAAAAAAGAATTACTAGTGCTGATGCCACAAATTTTTAGGCAAACCTTTGGCCCCATACTTTACTTGTGAAATTTAAATTCAGCATTAACTTTAGGTCCAGAATGTTTTGACCCTTTCTGTGGGATTAATGTGTGTGTGTGTGTGTGTTGCCTGTTGACTTTTGGCAAGTTGCCTGTTGACTTTTGGCAATTTCATGAATTTCATAGGGATTTCTTAGGCAAGGAATACTCAGAGGTGGTTTTGACACCACTTCCCTCTGAAATTTAAACTACGATATCTGGTTTTCCTTGGTTGTCTCCCATACAAGTGCTAAACAAGACTGACCCTGCTTAGCTTCCAAGATCAGATCTCATGCTTTTAAGGTATTTAGCCACTTTTGTGGGAAGCATACCTTATTATTATTTCTGACTGCCTTATCAAAGTAGAGCAGCATTCTATGTATACATAAATGCCTGAAGGAATCTGTTTTCAACATTCCTATTAGGTTTGTATGTACTTATATGTAAAATCTATGTAACTGTTACAGGCACAGTGTTTTAGCAGTTCTGTCCTTTAGTGAATCTACCCTTCTCAATGGGTCTTAATCCAGAAGACTGGATTATGTGACTTTGGAAATTTTACAATCCTATATAAAAGAAGAGGAGGGTTTACAATAACCTGGTTGATGATGAATAATTACTGTTTACTAAAGAGAACTGAAAGAAGTTTGAATGAGGAATACATTTGCTCACTGCAGTTCTAAGATTATAACAACATAAAAACAGCCAAGTCTAGCTAGAGGATTCTGGGAGTTGTCCAAAAATTAAAATTTCCAGGCTCTGAGAAAGAGATCTGCTACATCACACTAAAGCCTGATTTAGCCCAGCATCCTGCTTCAGGGTGGGGATAATATGCATGAGGAAATCTCAGAAGCAGAACATGAGGGCAAAAGCATATTCCTGCTGTCCCTCTTTCTTTGGAAATGGTATTTAAATGGGCATGCTTCTTCTGACAGTGAATGTAGTCCATACAACTGGTAGCTATTGGTAGCCTTCTTTTTCATGAAGTTGTCTAATCCGTCACTGGTAAACAGGTTTACATTTTTTTACCTATGAAAACCTACAACCCACCCACCCACTCCCAATCAAAGGATACACTGGGGCAATAGAAATATTTGTACCTCATAGTAAAAATTACAGTTTTACTTCAGCCTCTGAGAACTGGCTCTGCTTCCTGTGGTACAAAAACACAGAGTTTTAACCATACTTACAGAAGATCCTTTGAAATCAGTGAAACAAGTCAGTGATGACTAATGTAAGTCTACTGATATCAATGAGTCGACTTTAAATATGGCTAAGCCTGAGCTTAATCATGATATTTCTTCTGTCTGCTGTCACACCAAGCAAACTGGTCTGACAAGTTTTTGAAGCAACGCTAAATTCTGCTAAGAAGATGCAAAAACCAAACAAGTGTGTATGCACACCAGAAGCAGCCCTCCCTCTTTAATGCAATTTTCATTCTTTGAAAAGAGCTATGGTCCATGGTTTCCAGCCATATGGTTTATCAGATTTCACCCACTTCCCACCTGCCTGCTGTGCTCTCATGTCTTTAACAGTAGTCTGTTATGCAGAAATTAACCAACTGAATGCTTTTCCTGCCGTGATGACTAAGTGCTTGTAAAAGCCTGGGCTGCTTAGTATTTGCAGATGGATCAGGTATTTAGTTTTATTCAGTGGCAACCATCTACATACATTTAAAAGCCCTTTTTGTTTTTTTGTTTCTCCCCCTAATTCACTTATTTCAAAGCTGGGTCCCTTATGACTTTTGTTTCAGTGGGGTGAAGATGGACTTTAGTATGAACTATAAGGGAGCTATCATAGACAATGAGCCTATTTTGTGACTAGGGTCCAGAACACTGAATAATTCCTTAACAAATGCACAAATATAGGATGGGAAACACCTGGCTGGACAACAATACATGTGAAAGGGATCTAGAAGTCTTGGTAGACCACAAGCCGAACATGAGTCAGCAGTGTGATGTGGCAGTCAAGAAAGCATAGTACCACTCTATTCTACTTTGATCAGACCTCATTTGGAATACTGTGTCCAGTTCTGGGTACCTCATTTCAAGAAGGATATTGACAAGCTGGAGCGTGTCTAGAGGAGGGCGACCAAAATGATGAAGGGTCTAGAAGCCATGCCTTATGAGGAGCATTTCAGGGAGCTGGGTGTGTTTAGTCTGCAGAAGAGATGGTTAAGAAGGCACATGACAGACATATTTAAATATTTGGAAGGATGTCATATTGAAGAGAGAATGGGCTTGTTTTCCGTAGCTCCAGAAACTAGGACAAGGAGCAACAGGTTCAAACTACAGGAAAAGAGATTCCACCTGTACCTCAGGAACAACTTCCTGACAGTCAAAGCTGTCCGATAGTGGAATATGCTTCCTTGGAATGTGATGAAGTCTCCTTCTTTGGAGGTTTTTAAACAGAGGCTGGATGGCTATCTGCTCAAGATGTTTTGATGTGTGTTCCTGTATAGTGGGGGGTTGGACTGGATGGCCCCTGTGGTCTCTTCCAACTCCTATGATTTTATGATTCTAATTCAGACTTCAGCTTGGAGTGGGTTTACCACCCTACTGACATGGAAGCCATGAGCCACCAGGGTCTGACTCATATTAACCCTGAGACTCATGCTTTTTTGGAAGAGGGAGAAGATGAAAGGATTCACCCCATTATAAAAATACAGTAGGTCGTGGAATCTACTAGACCAGTATCCATGGTTTCACTTACCCACAATCTGCTCCAGGACCATCGCTGCCACTACTGGCCAGGGTTCTTGCTCTGTGCAGTCAAGGTCCTCTGCATCTCTCTCAGCCCAGGAGTCTCCCTTCCTCCCTGGCCCAGAGAGGTGCATGGCAAGGCATAGCTGGGTTTCCCATACCTCTCTTGGACAAGGAAGGTACATCGCCGAGATATGCACATGGCTCCCATTGCACCTATCTCAGCCAAGGAAGAAGACAAACACTCCTTGGCTGAGAAAGGAGCATAGCTCCAAGCAGCAAGATTTGGCTTGATTTGGCACTGGATTTGGCTTCCAGGTAGAGGGGCTGTTTTTGCCAAGCCCCACTGGGAAGGAAGATAGGAGGAGCTGGGCAGTGGACCTGCCTCCCTCCTTCGCCACTTCGCCCGGCCTGGGGGTCAAAACATAGTGTTTGGTATTATATTATCTGCATTTTCCCATCGATGTTAAGTCTAGTAATGCATCCCCTCTTGGTTCTGGGGAACCTACTGTATTAGAAGAGGAACACCCCTTGTTTTGATAAATAGTGTCAAATACATTTCTAGGCAGGTGACACTTTCTGCCAGAAGAGGGCAGCAGAAGACAGCACCAGCCTTATTATATTCCTTTCCACTCCAAATTTATGCAATAAAATGGAAAAATGTGAAATCTGACAGGATCTTTTGTCCTAATGCAAATAGCTAGAGACTGGGCAGGGGGAATACTTTTTGGGTTATGAGTCACAAAATTCTCTTGCCATCTGGGGGATTCTTGTAGTAATAGGGCCTTTCCACATTGTACTGTTAGAATGGTAGTATTCCATTTTCAACATCCTGTGGAATCCTGGGGTTTGCAGTTTAGGGAGGGGCATTCAGAATTCTCAGCCAGAGAGCTCTTTGGCCTCAGTAAACTACAAACCCCAGAATTCCACAGGATATTGGAAGTGGAATAATAGCACTATAACAGTGTAGTGCAGAAAGGCCCATGGTCTCCAAAAAGTAGCTTCTTCACTAGACTTGCCATTGTCCCGATCTAGGTTGTTATTACTGTGGCTGCTATTTGGTTTGGCATCCACAATCTTCTGAGATTACCTATGTACCTACCTGTTCAGGCTGTTATTAGGATGCTAACTACTAAAGAGAAATTTAAAGGCATCTGCTCTCTCCCTTCTTAGAGTTCTTTATCCTTAAATTGGACCAACACCTTTCAAACAAGGATGATTTCCAGCAGGGGACAGCCTTTTGGTAACCCTTTAAATAGAGGGCACTTTGCTTTCCTAGTTTTCCCAACAAAAGGGAAAAAGCACCAAGCTATACACTATGTGACAGGACTGTTAATTATAGGGTGTCATATTACAGATATATCTTATTACGAGTCTTATGGCATCTTAAAAATTAACAAGTTTTATTTTCCATAACAGTTATGTCCTGCAGTCTGCTTCCCCAAATCCATGAAGTCATCTGGGATCAAGGTCAGTTGAGACCTTCTGGGCCACAGGTGATTAAAAATAAATTGCTGAGACTGCGGGGGGGGGGGATCCTGGACAGAACATGTGTTCAGGCAGAGCTTTGAAAAGTTACTTTTTTGATCACTACTCTCAAAATTCCCATGCTGGCTGATGAATTCTGAGAGTAGTAGTCCCCCCGCAAAAGAATAAATGTGTCAAAGCTCTGCTATACATTACCTCCAGGAACAGAGGCAATATGCCCCTGAATACTTTTTGAAGACAACCACATGCTATTCTATTCATATGCTGCTTGTGGGCTTCACATAGGAAACTGGGTGGTTACCAAGGAAAAAGATGGCTGGATAAGATGAGTCTGTAGCTGGATCCAGCAGGGCACTTTACTGTTCTTAAGTGCAATGACGAAGGGACGCAGAGATATGGAACTTCAGCAAAAGGGCTGATTTCAGCTGCTGGATTCTCCTTGCTCTGAAGCTAAGTGGGGAATAACAAGGCTTTCAAGATACTATTGCTTTTAGTGTGTGTTTGATAAATTAGCACAGAGAAAGCCTGACGAAAATAATCAGCAGAGGCTAGATAAGAATCACTAGAGGTTTTTCTTCTCTTCCTTTTGTTGTTGTATGCCTTCAAGTCATTTCCGACTTATGGCAAACCTATGATGAAGCCATCACTGGGTTTTCTTGGCAAGATTTTTTTGGGCAGGGGATTGCCATTGCCTTCCTCTGATGCTGATTTGCCAAAGGTTTCCCAGTGGATTTCCATAGCCAAGCTGGGGTTCAAACCAGACTCCTAGTCTCCCAGACTCCTAGCCTGAGACCCAAATCACTACGCCATCCTGACTTGCTCCTGAACAGTTTAAACTGTCACATTTCTTTTTAATATTGTTTTCACTTCCAATTAAAGGCTACAGCTTACATTCAGCTGGCTGTTTATTAAAGGTGTGCTTCATAAGCTGAACCTGTGCAGTCAGAAATAAGCATCACTGAATTTAATAGTATTTCCCTCCAAATATTTATGCATAAGATTACGATCATCCTGGTTCTGCTGCACTAGGTATCAATAGCATGCACTCCTTCTCATTTGGGTGAGTGTCAATTAGCTTGTGCATTTCAGCATTTATAACTACATCTTTATCTCATGGTAAGGCTGAACGTGATGAGGGTGTTGAATTGTCAGAGATCCTTGGGAAAAATGAGACAGCTGTTAAGCCAAGGCTAACAGATATATTCTGTAATGGACCTGATGTTTATTGGCTCTGATTCCTAACATTTGGCCAGCATCATAGTACTGATGCCATTTGGGAAAGCCCAAGACATATTGTTGCCTGAGGCAAAGCAGGACATGTTGTTGCCTCCACTTGAACTCACCCAACTCAAGGAACATATCCCTTGAAGCAGAAAATACCACAAACACCTTCCCCCATTCTTGGCAGAAAACGCAGCAACAACAAAGTAAACAATGAACAATTTGGTGCCTTTTCATGACATCTAAAAGCTGCAGCCTGAGACACCTGCCATATTCTTCCCAGTGGTAGAGCTGGCCCTTCTTACAATTTAAAAGTGTGTTTTTGAGGAAGCCAGAAATGTTCACAAGGCACGGATCTTACGGATATACATGTGAATGACATTCTTGTTGTTTAAGGAAGTCACTAGCTTAGCTGTTCTTTTTAAAAGGGGGATTAGACAAATGCAGTTTGGTCACATGATGCAGCTTGGACAGCTGAAACGTCACTCTGGGGGCTTCTAGCACCTGTAAGCTATATGTGGAAGAGGTAGAAATACAACAGTGGTAAACAATAAATAGCACAATAGCAGGCCAGACCAGCTAGATCAATTTGCTTCACACAGGACAGCACAAAAACTAAACTGACACAAGCCAATTTTTCTATACTGTTTCAGATCACTAACACTGTGCACTGACTGTCTAGATTAGAAACTATAGCATAAGAATGACCTAAGTAACAAGAACATGGGAAGAAGCATCTACTGTTCTACCTTGAAGAAATTCTTATCTGGGTTACACAAAGGCCTATTCTATCCAGGGACTTCAATGAAGCATCTGTCAGCAAGGCTTAAAAGACTCTCCATATAAAAAGCGTATGAAGAACAAAGACAGAAGAGGAGCAGAGGGCAGAAACCTCAGAGCGATCTCTGTGTACTGCCAAATCTTTCTGCTGCTAGCACTGTAACCCAGTGCATGGGGGATGTCTCTGTGTATGTTGAGTCTCATCCTGCCAAGCCCTAAGAGCAATCTCCCACCCCTTTCCTGACCTCAGCTTGACAGGCTGACAAAGACTGAGCTACAGTCAATGGACTTGAGAAAGAGCTGTACAAAAGGCCCATCAGGTCCACATGAGACCAAAGAGAGCTTTGGCACATCAGCCCCTTCTGTCAGAGATGGGCACCTCACATTGACAGGGCTCCCAACACATCAAGATGGCAACTTCCCATGCTCCTAGTCCCATTTCGTAGTGAGTCCTGAAGTAAGGAAGGTGTCCTCTGTAAAAATGGGTGTCTTAGGACACAGGAGTAACAATGAAGTGACAGGAAACCTCTTGTCATATTCAGGATGGATTTCCAGCAGCAGACAATACTCACCCCCAGAAGAAAGAGATTTACTTTCAGCAAGCTCAAGTTCTTATTTTACCAAAATCAGAGACTGGAAAATTATTTAGTTACAGCACAAAATGAAAAGGGAGGGGGGAATAACCTAGCAACATATTAATTAGTTACAGTTATCATTCAAGGTCCCAAACAAATATTTACATATCTAACATTTGGTGAGGCCACAGCTCTAGAATTATAACAGTTAACTAAAATGTTACAGCTACACTTGCAAAAGCTGCAAAATAATTGTTTGTTTTGTTACAATTGTAATGTAATATATTTATCCTTGAGTTATAGGGAGAATTTAGTTCAATGAATTTTTGGGTGAAATTCTAGACTCCCCCAGCCATTGACATTGCTGGCTGATGGATTCTGGAAGTTGTGCTTCAAAAAGTAACTGTTTCAAATTTCAAAGCGAAATCAGTATTATAGTTGACTAGTTATTTTTAACATTGTTATTGTTGTTGTTGTCTTCAAGACATTTCAAACTTACAGTGACCCTAAGGCAACCCTATCACTGGGTCTTCTGGGGCTGAGAGTGTGTGATGTCACCCTGTGGGTTTCCATGGCCGAGAGGGGAACTGAACCCTGGTCTCCGAAGTCAGAATCCAACTACTAGGTTCTAAACACTATCAGAAATTATGCATTGCTCAGCTTCAGTTTTCTGAGGCAGATATCCTTCTCAGGATATCTAATGTGAGGGACAAGCATTTTTCCCCACTGCACAAGGGACTGGCACTATATTTATGTCCTTTGGCTACAACTCTTTCTTTTCTTGAAACTCACCACAGATCAGCAGCTGACATCTCATGGACTGGATCTGGCCCACAGCCCTCTACTTTGAGTAGTGCTGATCTAAGGAAAAACTACATGTTAGGTTGATATTTCCTGTTCCCAACATAACTTTATTTTATAAATTTAATCATAGCCCACACACCCATCTTTGGGGAGATACAAGTAATGCCATTATCCATGCAGGGGAATATTTAAAAATGGAAGATAAGTGTGATCTTATTTATGATTATTGCATGAGGGGTGCTAATCAAGTGGCCTCATCATGTCCACAATGTGGGATAGCTACGCCATGCGAAAATGACCTTAGTCTCTCCCTCGTAACAGAACAGAATGAGATAATATACTGTATACTTAATCTCAGTGGCATAGTGGTGGGGTGATGAGGAGGGCAGTGCGCCCTGGGTGGCACTTCTTTGGGGGCGCTGCTGCTCCTTGCCTGCCCTTCATGCACTGTAGCCCCTCTGCCGCATGCTGTAGTCCCTCCTCTGCACACCATAGCCCCCCCACACCATAGCCACATCCCTGTATGCTGTAGCCATGCCCCTGCCCCATACCCCCGTTCCTATTCTGCTCGTTCCAAGTTACGCCACTGCTTAATCTCCACAATAAAGAGGATCTAAAGTTCTCAAACTGTGACCCATGGAGTCGGGGGAAGCTATGGTTGCAGAACAATTAAGAGCATTTTTGCTGTTGCTGTGTGCCTTCAAGTTATTACTGACTTCTGACAGTAATCAGAAAGGCAAACGTACCATGGGGTTTTCTGGAGCTGAGAGTGTGAGACACACCCAAGGTCATGCAGTGGGTTTCCATGACCAAGTGGGGAATCAGACTCTGGTCTTCAGTGTCATAGACCAGCACTCAAAACTCTACACCACCCTGACTCTCTAAGAGCATCTTTTCCTAACCTTATATTTTATGTTTTTCTGACTACTGTCATGAACAAAGTTAGGTTACTAGTTAGGATAGGAAGGTCTTGGCTTTGAGGCCATGATTTTCACAATTGATTTTCATAATAAAATGCTGGTTTTGACATGATGCCAATGCTGAAGAAAAACATACCAATAAAATATTGTTGGAGCATATATTTTGATTTGTAGGTATTGGTCTACTTAAGTGAAAAAAATGAGTTTGAGAACAGTTGTCCTTGTTTATTTTTGCATGACAGCCTGTAACTCATGTCAGTTTGTAAGGTATGGCTGAAGTAACAAAGAACCATGTGCCACCTTTAAAACTAACAGATTTATTATAATATGGTCTTTCATAGATTACAGCCTACTTAATAAGATGAATGGATAGCCTTGGCAGTTCAGCAATATACATGTGTTCATAGCTGAAGTATTGTCCTGTTATACTATTGGTGGTATACAGTCATGTAGGGACGAGGGAGGTGGGAGAGCGGGTCGCCCTGGGTGGCAATGTTTTTTGGGGCGTCCTGGCCCGTAGCCACACCCCCACATCCCCTGGCCATGCCCCCACATCCTTAGCCACGCCCCCACGCACAGTGGCCATACCCCTTGCTCTGTAGCTCCGCCCCCTCCCCGCTCCCTTCCACACACTCCAAGCTCTGCCACTGGTGGTACAATAATTTTTGTTGAGAGGTTTGGGCTTTGTTTTCAAAAGGAAGAAGAGAAGGAGAAAGATAAAAAGGTGCCACGTCTGTTTAAAATGGAACTTTATAAATAATATTGGTTTTGTTCTTTTTAATTATTTACTGTTTCTAATTTTTATTATTATTTTGTAATGTTTTATTGTTTGTTATACATTGCCTTGGTGGCTCTGGCAGAAAGGCAGTATAAAAACTAACAAAATGGGAGGGAGGGGAGTTACTAGATATGGGAAAACAATAGCAACTATTATTGTGCATAAGAGGCAATATTTTTATTCCAACATGAGTAAGTTCCAGCAGATAATGGTAAACTGAACCTTCCAAAATTCTTTTACAAAACTGCTAATGCTGAGATGAGAAGAAACACAAATGTATGCAGTACAATAACAAATAAATAAAATTGAAAGGCATATTTCTGGCTGGGATTAAGGATGGGCTCGGATTCACAAGGTTCAGGATATATAATTTCCCTACACTCTGAGAATACACTGGCTTCCTACCAAAAGGCCGGTCTGGCAGCAAATGGAGCTCTTCTGACAACCAAGAACTACAAGAAAAATCTGAAGGACTTAAGTATGTTTATCCTAGAGACAAAAAGATTAAGAAGCATTAGGTAATCACTATCTTCAAATATTTGAAAGATTGTCACATATATGGTGATCTGTAGAGTAAATTTAGAGGCTAGGATCCAAGCCATCAGGTTCAAATTACATTTAAATAGATTATCAACTAACCATTAGAAAAAGAGACTGCTGGTTTGTTAAGATATTTTTGAGCAGAGGCTGGATAGCTGCCTATCAAGAATAGTATAGTACCGGATTTCCCACATCAAGAGAAGTTTGGACTAAATCAATGCTATTTTAAGTGGTGGTTGATGGACTTGTGCTGGTCCACAAGCTTTTGGCTGACAGTCTGTGCCAGGTTTCCAGGAAGGAAAGAAACGAATGTAGCCAGTCCCTGCACATTGAAGTAAACTTGCCTGTCTCCCACAGCAGAGAGATTGAATTTACTGAACTAGACTGTTTTTGGATCCCTTCTAGCTCTATGATTCTGTAAACTATTGTTCTTGTTTTAAGGAAGCTAACTAAACTGAAGCTCAACAGGAGGAGGTAATACACCTTTACAGACCATATGCTTGGTGCACAGGCTGATGCTTATTTTGAATATGAACAGCTATCTTCTGGTCAGAACAGAATGAGGACTAGATCAGGTCTAACTCACCAAAGCAAAATTCTATGTGCTTATTTCTTCATTCCCTTTCCCAAGATGGGTCAATGGTAGATGAAAGAAGAACAAAGTAAGGGGAACTTAAAATACATGGACTCGCTTTCCTATAATCTGCGCATGCACATGCATGCCTATGCCCACCACCCTTTCTCCTCTATCTCTAATGGAAACTCAAGGGAAGCCCTCAGTAATGTGTTCTAATGAATGCTTGCTCTGCATTCTAATCATGGGGGCACAAGGGAGCCAACGATGTTAGTGTGCAGCTCTCCAGAGGGGACGAACAGGGGGGATTTGATTATAGCCCAGACCGTATGGCGAGGGCTGCTGAGATGGAGATAATCACTGAGCCAGCGAGACGAGGCACAACGCTGACAGCAGGCGGTCTCTGCAGTCGCTATGGCAACCAAGGCCTACTGGGCCACTCCAGCCTCGGCCTGGCTCCATTTCTACAACCTAACATCTGCTTTCTCAAGGGCTGCTGGGAGTTGGCGGGGGTGGCAGTGAGGGGAAAATGGGCAAGCATTTCATTTTTGGAAAAAAAGGGAGGGGGGAAATCCAGAGAAGAAACAAATTAGGACAAGCATCCAATAAAAGGGAGGGAAATGTATTTATTAACACTAGGGAGAGGTTGTTCCACCGGCTGCTTTGATTGATGGGCCGGACTCCATCTTGTCAGACTTTTTTTTTTCTAATAGAGGGTGAGGGAAGAAAGAGAGGAGTAGCAAAGCACTGGGGCTGTTTATGCAAGCAGAACGCTTCTTCCCACCCCACCCCTCCACGTTTCCTCAAGCTGCCACACTTGATTGATAGTTTAGACAACAATTGGATGGCGCAAGGGAATGGCTGCTTTATCCAGAGCATCTTCAGCCAGCCCTCTATGCACTCAGAGAGGAGAAAGAAAAGGAAATTATTATAGAGCATGGTGGCTGGGCAGGGAGGAGAAGCAATTAAAGAACAATTATTGTGCAATGGTGCTGTCTCTACTGTCTACTTACCTGAGCAGCTCTGAGTAGGAGGAGGGCAGAGGTTTAGGGAAAAGCACACTCAACCTCCCAGTAAGATGGCCACTAAAGTTTGCTTGTGGAATATCAGGGTTAAGGTGATAAGGATGCTCTTTTTTCTTCTTGAAGTAATTCAGATCATGGTATTCAACCACAATAATAAATACTCATAAGAAACAGTTAACAGATAAGACAGCCACATTTAGTAATTCAGCATATTAATTTGCTTTTTAAAAAACAATCTCACTAGTGTTATAGAGAACATAATAGTTAATTTCTTTAAAGTCTAACAGTAAGATCAACAGCCACCATTTCTATGGAAAAGCAATTTCAGCACAGAAATCTGGAGTGAAGAAAGTGACAGTAGGTCCTGAATTGTTTTCCTATAATACTTTTCCAGATTCACTCTGCCACTTCCCACTAACCCAATGGTTCAAGCACATGTTTGAGAAGCCTTGTGTGACATGAATAGGAACACTGATTGGCCAAAAACTTTCATAGATCTCCTTAAAAGAGAGAGAGGGAGAATCCCATGCACTTGATTTCCAACCCCTCAAAAGTCTCTGTAGCCTGATAGTTCTTTAGGCTCCATTGAGAATTGGTAGTTGCTGGGACATAATTAAAGTTCAGTCTATGAATTTGCATTCAGAATCAGCTTTAGAAGATGCAAAAGATTAATAATGACAGATGTGCTCTTGCTCTCAAAGTTCTTTGCTCCTTGTCACTAAATAACCAGAACCATTCCTTATCTGGGATTGCTTCCATCTCAGTCTAAACTGATTGCGCCTTCCTTTTCTTATTGGAAGTGTAACAAAGGGAGTTGGCCCACAGTCTGAGTCTTGTGATTTTTACTGTTGTTTAAAACAATTGATAAATTATCCTGTTCATGTCTGCCACTTTCCCTATCTACAAAATGGCATTAAGGTTGCCCCCAATTATCTACAAAGCAGTTCTAGTTCATTTTATTTGTTTTTAATCAAGACTGAATTTATATGCAAATATTCAGGAATGCCCTTCCATCTCATTAGATTCTGTCCTCCCCCACACACCTTCTGTTACAAAGTATATTCTCTATTTTACTCTCTTGAGAAGGGTTCATTTCCTAAAATGAAATACCAATCATGTAAGCAAACAGCCTAGGATTAAAAGTTCTTACCTTTCCTCAACAGAGGACTTTGAGTTCTGCTCTCATTTAATTTTGCTTTCTTGATTACAATAACACAGTAGTTAAGTATTTAAATGTTTTGTTCAATTTATCTGTGTGAACATAAAACTAGTTTTACTTTTTCATGTGAATGTTTTGCCCCTTCCATCTACTTAATTATTTTTTTGGGGCGGCTGAATATGGATTAGAAGGAACCTTCCAAAATGATGTTGACTTCAATTGTTTTTACAGCAATGAGTGAGTCTTGTGATACATTTGTCCCAAGGTGCACTGAGGCATCTGTTATGCAGTTAAGCATTGTTTAACAGGGAGATTTAGAGATCTTTAAGCAGCTGCACTGTATATGCTTAAGAAAGCAACAGCAGAGTAAATGTTACCAGCGCCAAGATAAGAAGCAGTGGCAATAAAAATAAACATTGAAAAAGAGATGTGAGAGAGTAAAGAGGGGAGATTCACTCCCCATAAGTTAAGGAGATGCCATGAGAATAAATGTGATCCTTGATAGCCTTGGCAAGTGGATATAAGCAACTTTTTATTTTAGAACAGGAAAATAAATATATGAAAAGTGAACATGTATAGTAATTGGAACCTGTACATAAATCTATCTGTTTTGATAGTTTTAATAGTAAAGCTAAGTGCCATATTAGCTTCTAATAATGACACAGACCTATGAAGGAAATAATGGCTTTAGCTAACTTTTTTTCCTGGTATGGGGAAAGGGCTCATTTATGTCTTTTCTGTTACCAAACTCTCTCTCTCTCTCTCTCTCTCTTTTTAATCAGTTAATCCCTTCATTCTCTTCAGTACAATTAAAGGCTCACCAATAACCCAGGCAGAGGTGTTCTTCAACCTCAGTATATAAGATCTTTACCTCAAGGTGCCAAGTCTGAATGATTTAAAGCAGGAGTAGGTAATGTCCTGCCCTACAGATGTTGGCTGATATCCTGTCAGTCAGAAGCAGCTAGAACCCCTTTTGATCAATTGTGCCAATGCACAGATAAATCTAACAGATTCAATGGGTCTACTAAAATAGGATTTAGGTCACTGTTAGACTGCAACTCCCATCAACTATAGTTAGCTCAGCCAATAGTAAGAGATTATGTGAGTTGACATCCAACAACATCTAGAAGACCACAAGGTGCCCAGCCCTAGTGGCAGTAGTACATAGTTAAGGACACTTCCCTAAAGACACATGGCTTGGTGTGTCATCATGGACAGGTTTCCACAGATGGAAGTGCTGCTCCACAAGGAATAGATTTCTCAAGTATTTAATATGCGCATAGTATCTATATGCAAATCTTTCTGTTGATGTGACATTTCTATAGCTCAGAACCTTGGTTAGGGACATGCACAGAAATTGGTGCAGGCCAGTGTTTAGGTGGAAAAATAATCCAGAGTAGCAAAGTAGCACTTTGTTGTTGTTGTTGTTATTATTATTTATTGTCAGATTGGTTTGACTTATGATGACCCTATAAATGAGACTTCCAAGAGTCAGCAAGAACCCTGCTCAGGTCTTCTAAACTCAAGGCTCTGGCTTCTTTTATTGAATCAGTCCAACTGCAATGTAATCTTTTTGTTTCTACTGCCTTCTACTCTATCAAGCATTGTCATCCTTTCCAGTGAGTTATGTCATTTTATGATATATCCATTATATGACATCTTCAGTTTAGTTACTTTGGCTTCTAGCACTTTAAATTGTTTTAAATAAGTTTAAATTTGGGGAGGGGAGGAAGCTTCTGGCTACAGAAAAAGGCCATTTCCACCCTACATTGTTATGGTGCAATTATTGTGCTTTCAACCTCCAGTGGAATTCTGGGATCTGTAGTTCACTGATGTCAAAGAGCTCTCTGGCTGAGAATTCTAAAGGCCCCTCCCTAAACTGCAAATCCCAATATTCCATGGGATGTTGAAAATGGAATAATAACACTATAGCAGTGTAGTGCAGAAATGGCCTCTGATCTGTGATACAAGCATAATATTAAATTCTGCACTTCTAATGTAAAACTAGTAGAACGCTTGAACAGCTCACGTATCACATTTCCCCAGCGACAAAACCTTATGGCTTTAATGTTGGATTAATCCTAAGAAAAGCACTGCCTTGTTTATCTTATTTATTTAGTTTTATATCTTGCCTTTTCACTAAGAATAGTGTTCAAGGGCCCTTTGCTCAGGACAGCAGTGTCCTGGCATGAGGTGACAAGAAGAGTAGGACCATGACAACACTTCTGCATGACATCATCATGGTCTCACTCTTCTCATGTTGCCAGCTGGCATGCAGGGTATATTACTGACAGAGAAACTCCATCAATGACCCCCAATCACATGAGCCTTCTGTCACAGCCGGCCATGCAGAAGGGCTGGAAGCACAGTCATGCACTTCCTTCCCCACTGCAGCATGGGAAGAAGGCTGGCTGCAGTGCAGAAGGAAGGGGTGTGTCCTTTGCACTCCCCTCCACAGGCAGCTGGTCATGTGCGGAGGTGAGCATTGGGGACACACTCCCATCCCAGCAGAGGCACTGCCAGGATGATGCCCAGATGATGACAGAGCGAGGTAAGGTGCGGAAAGGGCAAAGGTGGCTGACAATAAAATGAAGATAAAATAATAAAGTTGCAATTAAAACATTAAAACTCAACAAATAAGAACACACTAATAAGGAATAAATACCGCACCCACTGGATTAAAATTCACCTTATGCTTGTCAGAATAAAAATATTTTTGTCTTTGTCTTCCGAACTACAGAGGTGGACCAAGACTTGCCTTCCTGAGCACACCTTGGAAACAGTTGGTTAAAGATAAATCTATTACCCTAATCTATTTTTTAAAATTGTAATGATTTTAAAAACTGTTTAGTATATTGGTACAGTGCTGTAGGCTATATTTCAGAGGAGGGAACTAGCAAAACCACATCTGTGTATTCGTTGCCCAAGAAAACCCAATGAAATTCATGGGATCACCATAAGTCTACAGGTTACTTGAAAGCAGATATGCACACGCACAAATTGGTAAGTGATAACAATTTTAGCAGACTGAGTAATTAACACTAGCAAATGTTTTAATTGGTTACTCGGGAAATAATTTGGATAGGAGGTAATTACTTTTAAAAATTTAAAGCTAATACTGAAATAACTCTAAGTTTACAAATTATGGCAGGAAGTTTCAGATTCTCAGAGCAGCCACCAAGAAGGCCCTCTCTTCTACTCCTGCGAAACATGCTTCTCTTCATAACAAGACAGAGAAAAGGGTCTCTCCTATATATATTAATGCCCAGGCAAGCTCATAAGAGAGAATGCAGTCTTTGTAATAGTCTGGTCCCAAGTCATGTAAGACTTCTTACATGGCTGGAAGACATCTGGATTCTCTGCAACCAAATGAGTCTTAGGAACCAGGAGACTCAGCAACTACTGCAGCCTCTTCTAGCTTGTCTGTTTTTCCTCATTAATAATTTTTACCATCTTAACAACATTCTGATGCTGCTTGTCTGTATGCATCCCAGTTCTCTCTGAAATGTTGGAATATACGTGATATGCTAAAAATGTTTAGAAAATCACTGAGGTCCAATACACCACTTTCCTTTGGAGCAGGATCAAGTTTCCACGTCGGCAATATCATAGCAGCCCACCATATTTGGGCTGTTGCATAACTTTGCAATTATATCCATTGTTTCTCTTAAACTCAGTGCAACATTATATATTGAATGACCTTTAAAATATGTTTTAGTGAGCATGAAGAAGCCAAGAGATGCCACCTATTCTGGGCTAAAAATACAAGATAAACTTTTTTTCAAAGTTTTCTAGACAAAAAAATGGAAGAGAACTATATGCTCGCCATTCACACACACAGTTTCAGTGAAAGGAGCAAAGGCTGGAAACACTGCATTGAACTGAACACCCAGATGGTTAGATTGAAGAGGAACCCCAAGCCCATTCGGCTGTACTGTGTTTAGGTATCTAATTATGTGACATTATTGTCAGGAATCCAATTAAAGTGTAGTACATGTTCCTTGGCAAGCCTCAACCAAATGAAAGGCCCTTAATTGGTAATTTAATTTCTTCTTAGCAGGTGACATTTTATTCTCCGCTGGGACTGGCATTGTGTATGGCAACCCATCTTTCTGAGCACAGCAGATCAGAGCAAAGCAGATCCTATTCTTGCCAGCACAAAAAGAAAGCATCTCACTGTATCAGTGAAGAAAGCATATGTTCCTATTCCTTAAACCTGTCCAAGGTGGGTATGTTTTTAAAATTTTTAAAAAACAATGGAGTTTGATTTGCTTCTGTTGCTCTGTAAACATGCTCTTAAGAGAAGCTCTTGTCAAAATTTTTCTCACGGTAGCTCACTCGAATGGAAAAAAAAAGAAACAGCTGGAGACAGCTCCTATTGGCTAGTACTTGTGTTTCCAGTGTAATATATATCTCCAAATCCTTGGAGCTGTGCTTTTCAGTGCTTGTAATTTTTTTTAACAGGTAAAAAAATAAAATCTGATTAATACATGTACATCTGCTGCTTTAAAAACTTCCCTTCTCTTCCCTCTTTTCCTCTTTGTCCTTGGTTTGTTTCAGTTGCTGCAAACTGAGTGCAAAGCACAGAAGTAGTCTGTATTCAGTTAACTCACCGGGAGGGAGAAGACAGGAGGGGATGGAATCTTGCTGTTCTGAGTAGACTCTGGCAAAAGCAACCTATTGCAGCTTCTCCTAGGTTGTGTTCTTCCACATCAATAATCTTTGCCAGTTTGACTACGCTCTGATGTTGCTTGGCCACATGTGCCCCAGTTTTCATCTGTGAAATGCTGCAGGATATGAATCCATGCCATCCCCCCCTCCATTCTTTGTGAGGGCAGGACAACTGCAGCCAATGTGAAGAGCGATCCCCCCTTGTAGGGCACACGACCTCATTTCCTTTCTTCAGAGACACCTACGGCACAGCAAAGGTGACCACATGTTCTCTGCACATACTTTCCCCAACCTGATCTATACAGTGTACCATACAGTGACAGTTTCCTCATAGATTTAAAGTATCTCCCATGTGTTATCCTTAAGTTGTAAATTGGCTCTTATCTAAACAAGCATTTAAACTTGTCTGTTCAAATAGAAATTAATGTGTGTCATTTTACCCTAGCAGTTTACTGTTAAAATTAGTGTTTAGGGTTTGTGCCTAACCAGTAGTAACTTGATGTTAAATTACTACCTAAAGATCCAACAGTAACCTGCTAGAAGACAGTGCCACAACTTGGAAAGAGTGCTGAAGTACTCTGCTGCATGAGATAAACTACTGTCTCTGCAACAGAGAGATATCGTTGTACTTCAAGTCACTTGGGTTAGATAAAAAGGCAGATTGATACAGTTCTTTAGAGCAAGACTTCTTGGTTTTGAGTGCCCAGCTGCTGCTGGATTTTAACTTCTGTCAATTCTAGACAGTATGGACCACAACCGGAGATTTTGTAAACTGTAGTTTTGTAATACCTGGAGCTAGAGAGAACCACTGCTTTAAAGTAAGCAGAAGAAAATCACAACTGCTGTTTCAATCATCATGACAGTAACTGAAGTGGTGGGGAACATCTGACCCTCCAGATGTTTTAAACTTCAACACTCATCAGCCCCACACAACATGAGCACGTTAAGGGATTATTGGTGCTGAATATCCAATGACTTGATGGATTGACATCTCAAAAATTCCAAAATTTGGGCATGTGTGGCTTTGCAAAAATTGCTGGATTTTGACTTCACTCATCCCTACCTAGCATAGGTGAGGTAAGGAATGGTGCTGCAGTAAAAACAACATTGGTGGGACACATGTTCCTCAACCATTCCATAAGGTTTCCAGGCTTATTTAAAATCATCCAGTAAGTTAAAATAGAGAAAAAATTTTGAACCAAGACTTTCTGATCCAGAATATAATGTTCTAGCTACTGCACCCTTGTAGCATTGGTCTTGACATCCAGAGATAGGAAAGTTATGAAAAAGTGTTACTACATTACATTTACAATACAAAAAAAAATTAAATGTTTGAAAAGTGTTTGTTTTAAATATGTTACTCTATGCCATAAAAACCCACTGGGAGTTAGGTGAAAATCCCATTGATGATTTTATCCGTCTCACACCCTTGTTTTGAATTTGAAAGAGAAGAAAACAGCTGTATGCCTTTTGGAAAACCATTTCTCATCCACTCACCCACTGAAAGGGCCTAAGTGAAGTTGAAAAGAAATGCTCAAACACACAGAGAAAGAATCCAAGAAACAAAAACTTTTATACAAACTACAAGCTGAATTTACCCCTCCCCTGACTCCATCAGTAATATTCAGACCACTTAATCCCCCATCAAAAATACTCCAAAAGAACAATTACCAGAAATCTCTTCAGAAAATGGAGGCAGATCAACACATTATTCTCCATCTCTACTGATATTTCTATTGTCCACGTGTTTTCTTTTTGCTGTCCTTATCCCATATCCTATGCCCTCTTTCACTCATCCATCCATTCTTCCTCCTTCTTGAATTCTCATTTTCTTGTTTCTTTTGTGTCCCATCACTTTGCTTTGCCATCTAATTCTTTTGTGTGCTTTCTCCCTTTCTCTATGTGTCTGTAGTCCTGAGGGATTCTCTGTAGGGACTATCTACTGTGGTTGCATGTCCATTCTTCCCCACTTCCTCACTGTCTGCACAGGCTGGTCTTCCTTTCCTGTGTACCTTCACATCATCCAGCAGTGTATCATAGGCTTCTTCTTCCTGCTCCTCCTTCCCACCATCACTCCTGTTCCTTGTGATACGTGTCACTTCCATCACCCACTGGAGTAAAAATCTCCACTGAAGATGGTAGGAGAGGCAGAGGAGGATGGACAATGCAGTAAATGAAAATGCTACACTGTCCCCATCCAATTTTGTTCCCTGGAAAATTGAGAAAAAGTACTTTGCATTCTGGTTTTAAATTTATTTTCCCCAAAACATGTTAATATAATTAATATTAAAACATAGATTCCAATCTCTGCTGATGACACAATAACTACTGACAAGAATGAAAACAGACTTCTTCCTTCATGGGCAACTTAGGTAACAACTAGCCCATGCTAGGTCTGGACCCAGAAGACCTAGGCCCTTTTCGTGTGGCATTTGCCATACAAAAGGGTGCCTGGAGTGTTGCGTGATTGTAAGGAGCAATCTGCATGATGCTCTCACAATCGCACGACGCTCCAGGGTAGGGCAGGCACCGCTTACACACTTTTTCATTTTCAGCCAAAAATGGTGCACGATTGCACATTGCTCCAGGGCCATGTACGCACTTACTGTGCATGTGGAGCCTCCGGAGCCACGGTGGTCGTGCTTCCTGCCCCAGTGCAGCCTGGGAAACTTCCAGGCTGCACTGTGGAAGGAAGAGGCAGGGCTCTTGCACTGCGTGCTCGGAAGCTGACAGCTCGTGTGGAGCTGAAGCAGTGGGGACACAAGAGCCTCTCACTGGAGGCTGCTCGCGCAATCCCTGCATCCCAGCGCTGAAAAAAGGTAAGCTGCGGAAAGAGCTCCAGACTGGTGCAAGGTGTCAGAAGCATTTTGGAGTTTCTACCCATCTAGTGAATTGTGCCACACATCCAAACAAAGTCAGTTGTATAAGACAGGTGCCTTATAATTCACTGCTGAGTTCTCTATGGTTTTGGAATTGGGTAGCATCCACATTTATCACTGAATACCATTAAGAGGTCCCATATAGCTGGCATTAGGAGGCAGATTATCCAGTTAAATCCTAACACATAGCCACAAACCTCAAATCCTTCATCAAGCTTACTCTCCCATTCAGTTGCTTGTGCCCAAATTAAATTGAATAGTAGTGCATGCTAGCAAAGTGCTTAATAGACCACGCTGAGTACAATCGTTCATCAGACTCCAGTCTACAAAGCACATGTCTTCAAAGGGCTGGCCCACTGCATCAGTTGCCTTGCCTAGGCAATTACCAGAAGGTGATCCCCCCAAGAAAGGTAAGATTTAAACACGCTACTAGTTCATGATAAGATTTAATTTTAAATAGTTACCACATCATCAACCCACTTCCATATTTAAAATTTACAGTGCTGTGAATCCCTTTTGGGGAAAGGCCAGACAAAAATATTTTTCTTTTGTGATGAAACTGTAGATTTTTAGAATCAGAAAGCACATTATCTAGTCTAGTCCCTGTTTTATCCAGAAATCTTGGAATTGCATGTTTATGAATATATCAGAATATCTAGACAGAAACCGAGACGTACCTAATATATTTAATTCTAAAAGGGGAGTTTCCAGGGCTCAGATCTGCCCTGTAGCGATGCCCTCTGACCTTGATATCTCTGTGTTTGAGCCATGTTTAATTAAGTCAAGCAAAATTACTTCTGCACGTGCTCAGATGATTTCTTTTATTAACTGCTTTACATGTCTCAGGGTCCAGTAACAAGCACTGAAAACAGGTTCCTGGGCTGAGCCTTCACTGTTCTCCTGCCTGTGCATATACAGAGGTTTGTCCAGCTGTCCAAGACTGGGATAGGTAGTGACACTTATCTAGGAAAGGGTGATTTCCCTACCACTATCAGCTGGCTGAACTCTTTCATCTTCTTCCGCCTCCCTCTATGCAGGGCATTCTTTCCATCCATCATCTGCCATTCAGAGTTGGATGTCCTAGGATTGATCATCCGTCTGTCCTTGCTGCCCTTTAACAAGATCTCTGTTTAGAAGGGTCAGGTATTTTGTTTTGGTTTATCAGAAAGCCACAGCAGTGGCTGGCTGATAACAGGCTGTTGTTTGGTCTACAACTACACAATTCAGATCCTCCAAGACAAAAGAAAAGGAAGGGACACAGAGAGGCTGGAAAGGTATGGGGGGGGAGGCAAGAGAATCAGTGCTTCTCCTGTTCCTTGTACAAGTTCAATTCATTTCAGAGGGGCTTTTCAGTGGTGGATTGGGGCTTCTGGGTAGGTCACAGTCATGTATACCACCTTCTGCTTGCCACCAGTGGTGCGTCAAACTTGCCTTATAATAATAAGAGGGTGGTCTTGGCATGTGGGATAGTTTTCGGTGAGTGAATGAGAAGAAAATAAAGAGTCAGTATTTTTAAAGCAGAGACAGTAGATGCTTTGGACTGCTTAATTCTCAGGACAGTGGCTTGTGGAACAGAAATGTGTTTTCTTACCAGTAGTACAGCTGGATATTTTTTAGACCAGAGCGGGCAAGTGTGTAAATGTAGAGTGTCACATTAGCCCCCAAAGAGACCTTTGAGGGCTACAGCCCTGGCTGCAGCTGCTCTTACAAAAAAATCAGTATTTTCTGCCCTCAAATGTTCTCTAGAGGACAAAGAGGCATTTTCACCATGTTTTGGGGGCCTTCTAGTGCTATTTTAGACCCAGGAGAGGCCAACAGGAAGTGAGGTGGGCAAGAGAGGAAGGAAAGGGCCACTGTGCAGACCTATCCCCTGACCTCATTTGGACCCTGAGTGCCCGCTTTCCCCACCATGGCTCAGCCCCCATCCCACACACACATTTTGATATTTGCGTTTTCCCAATTTTCCAGGGCTCCTGTGCCCCAATCCTAGTGAATGTAGTCAGTAACACTGGCATCCGTTACAGAAGCATTAGACAGGTGATTCAGACAATATATATGAAGTGGTTTGATCTTTTGGTGTTGGGAAACATAACATAAAAGTTCTTAATCTGAGCCCCTCCTTAATTGTTAGATTGTCTCAGAGGATCAAAGCAACCTAGCAACACTGACTTTCTGGTTATGGATCTAATTTTTTTTAAGTGACACAAGCAGAGTTTGGAGAGTTACTTTTAATTTACATATATCTCCAAAACCCCAAACAAGTAGCTTGTTATAAGTAACAAAGTAATAATTTACTTGACTGTTTTTCAACAGTAACTGCGGGGCTATCTTTGGTTGTATGCATGTGTATATGCATTTAAACTACTTGTCAACTTACAGCAAGCCCATTAATTTCATAGGGTTTTCTTAAACAAGGAAGATTCAGAGGTTGCTTTGCCATTTCCTTCTTCTAAAATACAGTCTAACAGCACCTGGTATTCCTTGGCAGTCTCCAGTCCAAATACTAACCACAGCTGACCCTGCTTATCTTCCAAGATCCAATGGAATCAGATGCCTTCAGGATATTTAGACCTTTGTTCACCTAAGAGGAATTTTTAGCACAAGGCAAAACCTGAGCTGGCACTTGAACCATGTGATATTCCTCCCCTACCTTGTAGTGGTGAGGGATTTCAGCATTCATGCTGAAACTGCCCTGTTAGGAGTGGCTCAGGGTTTCCTATCTGCCATGACAACCATGGATTCATCCCAAGTTGTATCTGATCCTACTCATGCTGCTGAGCACACTCTGAACCTTGTTTTCTGTAGTGGATAGGGTAAGTGTGATCTGGGAGGGGAGGAACTGTCTAAGTTCTATTGTCATTTACAGATCACCTCCTGGTGGGGTATAGACTTGCTGAGACTCAAAACCTTGTAAAGGAGGGGATCCCATTAAAATAGTTTGCTGTAGGAGGCTTATAGATTCTTGATGGCTCTTGGGGAGTCTTCTGCTGCCTTGAAAAGCAATTCTGTTGAATCGTGGGTGACCTCTAGAATGGAGAAATGGCCAGGGCAGGAGACACAATTGCTCTTGGGTGTCCCCTCTCATGGAGTGGAGCCAAACCAGCCCCCTGCTTTTTTAGGGAGCTGGTGGCAATGAAACAATTGAGAAGGTGACTAGAGCAATGTTGGCAAGAATCTCAGAGTGGGTCTGGTCAAACACAGTCTAAAGCTTATTGAGAGCCCACTCTGGGGCAATACTATAGTCTGCAAAGGAAAATTTCTTCTCTGCCTATATTGTACCTGCAGGGAGCTGGCCAGCAGAAATGTCAGGGGTCTTTTACACCCAGGCCCAAGTGAGGAAAATCCAGACCATTCAACAATCCACTACCAACAACTTACCCAGCACTTTGCAAATAAAATAATTTGGATTTGCTCTGAGTTGGATGCTATAATTGATGCAGATCCAGTGGATGTAACTTTGGCTCCTGCTTATCCACTGACAATGGATACGGTTGAACTTGTGCAACCCAAGGATGTGGAAAGGATTCTTGGAGATATGAAACTTACCACATGTGGTCTAGATCCTTGCTCTTGCTGGCTTATCAAAAAAGCTAGAGAGGGACTGGTTGTATGGGTAAGGAGAATGGTTAATGCCTCACTAAAAGAAGGCAGAGTTCCAGCTTGCCCAAAGGAGGCTATTATAAAAAGCCAAGTCTGGATCCTACCATTCTGGATAATAATCAGGCAGTCTGTAACATACCATTTTAAGGCAAGGTTCTGGAGCATGTGGTAGCTTCCTAGCTCTGGGGGTTTCTGGATGAAACAGATTATCTAGATCCATTTCAGTGTGGTTTCAGGCCTGGTTATGAGACAGAGACAGCTTTGGTCATCTTGGTGGACAACTTACACCAAGATCTAGACAGGCAGTATGTGTCACTGCTGGTTCTGCTGGACCTCTCAGCAGTTTTCAATACCATTGACCATGGTATCCTTCTCTATTGCCTTGCTGAGATGGGACTGGGGGGGCACTGTTTTACAGTGGCTTTGTTCCTTCCTGGCAAGGCAAACCCAGAAGGTGGTACTGAAGAACTCCTATTTGATCCCTGTCATTGTGGCCTGTGGTGCTCCTCAAGGTTTGGTTCTGGTCCTCATGCTATTTAACATATACATGAAACCGCTGGGAGAGGTTGTCTGGAGTTTTGGAGTTCAGTGCTGTCAGGATGCAGATGACAGCCAAATTTATTAATCCTTTCCACCACAAGCCAAGGAAGCTGTCTTGGTCCTAAACTGGTGCCTGTCATCAGTAACGGACTGGATGAAAGCAAAAAAAATTGAAACTTAATCCAGACAAGACAGAGGTGCTCCTGGT
Organism: Iguana delicatissima; assembly: GCA_948472985.1. NCBI lineage: Eukaryota > Metazoa > Chordata > Lepidosauria > Squamata > Iguanidae > Iguana > Iguana delicatissima. The sequence goes on along the minus strand of CAOKZL010000275.1, from coordinate 661,400 downwards.
CAGTTGAAAGACAGCTCAGGTAATAGGGATTCAGCCTGTGCTGGATGAGGCAGCACTCTTCTTGAAGACACAGGTTCACAGCTTGGGTGGCTCCTGGATTCAGCTCTAAGCCTGGAACCCCAGGTTACAGCAGTGGTGAGGAGTGCATTTGCACAGTTAAAGCCTGTGTACCAGTTGCATCTGTTCCTTGAGATGTCAGATATGGCCATAGTGACACATGCCTTTATTACATCCTGGTTGGACTACTGTAATGCACTCTATGTGGGGCTATCTTTGAAGATTGTTCAGAAACTTCAGCTACTCCAAACAACCACACCCAGATTGTTAACTGGGCCTGGCTACAGGGATCAAACTACTCCCTCGCAGTAACAGCTCTACTGGGTCCCAGTCTGTTTCAGGCACAATTCAAATTGCTGGTTATAACCCTTAAAGCCCTGCATGGGTCAGATCCAGTTTATTTGAAGGATCATATTCTCCCTTACAAACCAATCCATGCTTTGAGATCTTCTTTCTCTCCCACCGCCCTCATAGGTACTTCTGGTGGGAATATAGGAGTGGGCTTTCTCAGTGGCTGCCCAGGCTCTGGAGCTTTCTTCCCAGAGAAGTCAGTACCGTTCCTACTTTCTTTTCATGGGTAAGTAAGGGCAATTTCTGCACCATACCTCCTTTCATTGTCTTCCCATCGTGGTCCTGGCAGCACCTTTGCTGGGAAGGGAGCGTGATGGGAATGCTCTTCTTTGCACTGAGCTAGCTCCCTGTGGAAGGGAAAGTGAGCAACATGTACCTGCCTTCCACAACACAGCCAGGCTCTTTCTCATGCTACACTGGGGAAGGAACTGTCTCCATTGCACTTCCAGCCCTTATGCATGGTCAGGAAGGAGAGGAACATTGAGCGATTGCAGGTGCTTAATGGATTTATTCTGTTAAGCGAATATCCTGCAATCATGACAGGTGGAGACAGAATGGCAGTGGGAAGGCGATGATGTCATGCAAAAGCACAACCTGCAGACCACTGCCATCGTGTCCCCATCATGGGACTGTGACTCCATGCAGAAATGGCCAAAGACTCTTCTGTTTCAAAAGGCACTTGATAATTGATTGTATAAGACCAGTCTCACATAACCCAACATTTCAGATCTTGCTAATTATAGTACTGGTGTGTGTGTGTGTGTGTGTGTTTAATGGTGAATGCTTTAATCTTTTTTTTTTGGTGTCATTTAATCTCTTTTTAACATTTGTGTTTTATGAATTTTTAACTATTTGTTTTTTAATTTGTTGTAAGCCACTAAAGGTGGGATAGAAATAATAGCAATAATAGTAACAGTAGTAGTAATACAAGTAACTGTAACAACAACAATCATACTAGTTAGCTCTTGAACTCTGGCACATGGCCATGCTGGTGGAGGGTTGTGGGAACTGTAGTCCAAAAATGTAACTCTACCACAACTGAGGGCAGCAGAAGAATGGTATTTCTACACTGTCTGGTTACAGCAGTCTGGTACTACTTTAAACTGTCATTGCTACATCCTATGGAATCATGGATTTGAAGTTTGGTAAGGAATTTAGAATGGGCCATCAAAAGGACTTTCATGCTACTCACAGAAGTACAGTATAGCACTCTAAGTCCTGTACAAAACTACAAATCCCAGGATCCCACAGGTGAAGCTATGACAGTTAAAAGTGGTATCAAACTTCTATAATGTAATGTGGATACACTATAAGTGAAAGGTGAGGAACCGCTTTCAGCCTGAGGTCTGAATACAATTTTAAATAAGTTTATGGGGCTACATTCCCATGGTAGGAGAGATCAAACACAAAAAGGTGGGGTGTTTAAAAATCTACAATATTTTAGCTTAAAGCATTTACTGCCAGTAATCAAGCCTTAGGAGAGGCATTTCAGCTTTTTAGAATGGGGAGAAAACAAAGCATATCATGGTGAAGGGGGTGTGGTCCTCTGGGAACTTCAGGAGGAGGTGGAGTTTTGTTCTTCCCTGTAGACTTGGGCAAAAGCAAACTGCTGCAGCCCCTCCTAGATTGTGCATGTTTCCTCGTTAATAATTTTTGTTGTCTTGACCACACTTTGATATTGCTTGGCTACTTACATCTCAGTTTTCATCTGTGAAATGTTGGAGAGAATGAGGGTCAGTGTTGGTCACAGAATGAAAGAAGCAAGAAATGGCACATGATGCGTCTTATGTGCAGCAGGTAGGAAAAGGCTTCATTTTCTCCCCTGAAAGAATACTAATCCTACAGCCAGGAAGATCCCAGAACCCTGAAGCCTCAATATGGGTGGTAAAATGAACCTGAAACCCTTGGGAGAGCCCAGTGCAGAGTAAAGCAAATTAGGAAGAAATGCAGCAAGCTGCAGACCCTAGATGCATCGGGGTAGGGGTGGATACCTCATCATTCTGGTTTAGAGAGTCAAGGGACCAAGAACCCATTCCCGTCTCCCAAAGAGGAGGGAGAGGTGATACCCACTCCCTAGAGCAAATGCAGACAGCTAAACCTCTCTCAGGTCTTCTGAGGGGGAGTTTTTGCTTTGCTGGGCGGCGATCTTCTCCATTAGCTCCTCAATCTTGCGAAGATAATGCATTGCCGGCATGCGGCTGTGCGGTTCATTTGGAGAAGGAAAGGCGGGAGTGACTCTGAGAAATGAGGATGGAATGCTGGGTGCTTTGCCGAATGCAAATGAGGACCAGCAAGCAAGCAGCAGATCCAGCAATGGAAAAGAGTAGGACCAAGGTCTCTTTTCCTGCCTGAGGCCATCTGAGCCTGTGCAAAGGAACATGGAATAGAAGCAGAACCAAAGGACTTGGCCCCAAAGAGTCTACAAGCTCTGTCTCCTGTCAGTAGTTTTCAAACTGCCTTATAAACATTTCCTGTTGCCAGATTCTGGGCTTCTTCCCCACCATGAAAGTCTATCTTGAATCATAAGGCGTAGGGCCAGGCATTGGCTCTGATGTCAGTGGAAAAGTGAAAATTCTCTGGGTTTTAGTCTGAATCTTAAAAAGAACTATCCAAGGTAGTGAGCCTTTTTGTGGGTTAATATTCAGCACCTCACATAGTGCCTACATTGCCTAAAGACAACAGATCTCCTCCAGTCTTGGGAGCTAAGACAGATCTAAACAATGCCTACATCACCTAAAGATAACAGATCCCACCCAATCTTGGGAGCTAAGCTGGGTCAGGCCTAGTTAGTACTTGGGGTGGGAGAATGCCAAGAAAAGGTAAATGTTGTAGGCTGTGTTTCAGAAGAAGGAGCTGACAAACCACTTCTGAGTATTCCTTGCTAAGGAAGCCCTATGAAATTCATGGGATTGCCATAAATCAACAGGTAACTTGTCTCTTTTTCTCATTTACACTCTCTCTCTCTCTCTCTCTCACACACACACACAATTCCTTAAAAGTTTAAAGTTTAAAACCTGGCGCAGATTCATTGTCCCACCAACTTGGGAGCTAGTAGCCACCACTGATAAGATGACTGGAATGGGGCAAGAGGTGGGAGTCTAGCCTGTTGAAAAGGAGAGGAGGGTAGGCAAGAAGGAAGTTTGCTCTTATTGGTAATAGAAAAATGGGATAAGTGTATGAAATTGGGTAGAAATGGAAGGAGAGATTGAAATAGTTACACTGGCTGGGATCCTATTGGGGAGCCACAAATGTGCAAGCACTGTAGCTAAGGTGCTGTACAATGAATCCCATCACAATCCCCACTTACTGGAAAGCAACTGCTGGGATCCATGGGGGTCTGTCAATCAAGAAGCAGCCACTAACATCCCACCTCTTCCCATGAGCAATCTCTAGTATTACAAGCAGAAGCAGGTTTCCTGTCACAATTCCCCCTTGTATAGGAGATTGCTCATGTGATGGGGAGTTGGATCATCAGCCAGCTGCTTCTCAATCAACAGGGGAATGGATCCCCCTTCTTGTTGATCACAGCAGCTGCTGGTTAGTATTTGGTTACTGAAGGACTTTCACAGTCCCTATGTATTCCCAAAACTAGCAACAGTGTAGGGTGAACAAAACATCACCACTGGTTAAATCTAGGTTATGCATTCGTAACTGCCCAACAAAATTCCAACCATATATGCCTCACTTTTCTTTGATTAAAAAAAGATGCTCAGCTGTAAAAGTATAAATGGAATTGAAAGCAAGACTTAATTAGCACTTGTCCTGAGACAAGTTAAGAGTCCATCCAGAGTACCATTCTCTCCAGCAGAAGGAAACGCTGAAAAACTCCCAAGCACAGATGATGGGAATAACTAGACTTTGGACAGTTATCCTTTATAAAAATTGTTTTCACGTAATTTGTTGTGTAACTAGTTACAAAACTTGAAAAAGATACTCTCTTCCACTAGTGTTATACATCCTTTATGTTACTTGTTCTGTTACTTGCTCCTTTTTAATTACTTAAGACACATACTTTAAATTGGTAAAGGAATGGCACAAAACTTGAAAAATGGTGCTGAAAATGCCTCTAAAATGCATCTTTAAAGTTACTTTAAAAGTAGAAGTAAATGGGAAGCATTACTAATTACACATATAGCAACAGTGCTTTCATTTCTCATGTTACTTTTGAAATCTAACTTCTTTAAATTCTCATTATTCTTTAAAAGTGATCTGTTAATGGTAATCATATTACTTGTAATGCACTACTTCCAAGCTCAGGAAAAAAAAATCTTCCGTGGTTTCTCTCCAGGAAATATTGATCAAATAAATTCTACCCCTGGAGATGTAAGTTTTGTTCTTAGTTATCCTGGCTAGTAGCCATTCATCACAGTGCTGGGTCCTACGCATTTATTTAATCTGTTGGAAGCCAGCTATGGCAACGGGAACAACTATTCGTTCGGAAAGTCCTCTGTCCAAACGACCACTATAACATTTCTTTCTCCCTACCTTTCATCCTTGTTTCCAACTCAGAATCTGATAATACTAACACATATTAGTTCTAGAAGTTAATATTTTATGCCCAGTTTTAAGATACTAATCAAATCAAAGAGCATTTTAGTAGAAGTCTTCTTTTACTGCTCACAAAGTTCCAGTGGTAGGCTGGTGCAAATAAAGGGATGTATTGTCAGGTTTGTGCTTGTAGTGCAAGAGAGGGTAAAATGTGGCTCTGCAGATGTTGCTGGACCACACCTCCCAGGCTGCCTCAGCATTGACTATGCTGAGCATTGCAATTACCCATCCCATGCTGTAGACGAGAGTATATTTTGCAAGTAGTTAATAATCAGCATTAGTTAGGATGAAGTGAAGGAAGAGAGAGAGAGAGAGAATTTGCCACCACTATGGATGAAAGACAGGCACAGAGTGATGGAATAGATATACATGAGGGAGGGAGGGAGGGAGGAAAAGAAAAAAGAAAAAAATATAAATAGGGATGGATGGATAAATGGACAGATGGATGATAAGATAAAGAACATGAGGAATTTACAGATAAAGAACATAGAGATAAAAACTGCAGAATGAGGAACAGATGAAGAAAGGAACATAGGGAGAAGAGAGAATAAATACATAGAGAAGAGGGCAAGATAAGGGGATTGTGAAACGGGATAGATGTACACCAAAGAAAATGAAGAACTGTGAAACAGAACAAACAATGGATAGACTCTGTTATATCCAAAGGTAAATGAAAATTGGATGACCATAGATGATGGGTGAATACTAAAAAGAAATAAACAGAGCAAAAATAAGAATGGATACAAAATAGTGGTTTTGTTTGCTTATATTGTACATACAGCAAAAACAAGTGGAACAGACAAATTATTAAAGATTAGAATATGAGGGAGGGAGGAAGGAAGGAAGGAAGGAAGGAGGAAGGAAGGAAGGAGGGAGGGAGGGAGGGAAGAAGGAATATTGTTCCTAAATATAAGGAGAGAGAAAGAGAGATGAATGGAAAGTAGGCCAAGCTAAAAGGTCACACAGAGGCCCTGAGCTGTCATCCTGGGCTCTGACCAACCTACGCCACTGTACAAAGAGCCTTTTAATTCCCCATTACCACAACCCACACAAACTGACCATCCCCCTTCCTTTCTGACTGCCATTTTTCTCCCTGTCAGTCACAGGGCTGACCGACCCTTGTCAGAAGAACCCTGACCCTTGTTCACTCCGCTCCCCAGAGGTCGCCGCTTGACCTCAGGACTCAAGGAAGAGGCCCAGGTGGAGCAGCTGCAGCACCTCAGGGGCTGGCAATGGCGGCGCTGGGTCACAGGGGGTGGCATGCGGGGCTGTGTGAAACTTCCCTCTCCACTGTCCCTTTCACAAGCCCAGCAGCTGGGGCTACATTAGTTCCAGTGCATATGAGGAGAAAGGACCTATTATAGATAGGAAGAAAATAGTCTTCTAGATTCATGCTCCTTTGGGTTACCATGGAGACCAGGAGGCTCCCTGACTCCATGAAAGGGGCTGGGAAGTGGGATGAGATGCTAACAATGAGGCCGTACTGTGTTCTTTTGCCCTTTCCAGCACCCTCAAACACACATCCCAAGCCAGGCACATTGGACAACCTGTACTTTTATAGTGGAAAAGATAAGGAAAAAAAAAATCTCAGAACGAGGATTTACATCTTTTTCTTCCCTGTCTCCTGATATTTAATAACAGAAATCTGTTTTAAGTTGAGGCAAGCAATGCTGAGCAAGCCACTTCCATGATGTCCAGTATGATGCATCATCAAACTACTATTATGATACTGTCTTGCATTTGACATTGATCACTAGTAACTTGGTGTTAAATTACTATCGTTTGTGTCTGTTTCCCCGAAGAGACTGGAGGACATGGAGCAGTTTGATAACTATTTTATCTTTCCTGGCAAAAGTATTAAGTATTACATTTCTGTAATATCCTTGCTCAAAAGAGTTCACGACAGCACGTATGGTTCTCCCTCCCATCTTATCCTCACAACAACCCTGTGAAGGCTAAAAGATGGGTAACTGGTCTGGAGTTACTCAGTTATCTTCACGATTGTGTGAAGATTTTGAGTCAAATTGCCCTTAGGCAACACACAATTATAGCAGTATGAGTCTACTTTAACTGCCATGGCAACACTCTATGGAATCCGGGGTTTTATAGTTTGGTGAGGCAGTATAGTTCTCTGGCTGAGAATTCTAAATAGCCCTCCCTAAACTGCAAATCCCAGGATTCTAAACTACATTGCCATGGCAGTTTAAGTAGAATCATACTGTAATCATGTAGTGTAAAAGAGCTCTTAGTATACCAAGTTTTAGACTCACACGATAATTGCCACACCACATTGACTCTCAAATAGTTAGGGGCCCTTTCAAACCAGATGCCCCTTCTTGCTGAGTGCAGGAGAGCTCCTAGCTTTCTTTGCAGCAGAATGAGCCAAAGAAGGTTTCAAGCCAAGACTATCCCAGGGCCTGAGATTTCAGGCCAAAAATCTGAGACCTATGGAAGCAAACAGACTTCCGGTTTGGGTACGTGAGTTGGGGGACATGTTCTTCGGCACGGAGCTGAAGAATGTGTTCACCCCTTTTTTCCAATGCCCTCTTGCCCTAAGATTCTTCCACCTCCCCCTGAGAAATGGAGATGAGAGTCCAGGCTCTGAGATCTGGCAACCTTAGGCCAGAAGGTGTTATAGGGGAAAATGGAAGAATAAAATAAGATAAAATAAGATGTGAATGTTCTAGACATGAGGTACTATACTATCAAATTTAGTAGGGAGAAGAATACGCCAGTTTGAAGAGCTAGGTATGAATGTTTTCTGGGTTTTATTTTTTTATTTTAATTAAAGTTTACATTAAACATAAAAAAATCCCCTTCCCACTTCCATCTTTTCCCCAATTGAATCTGCTTTTTTCTCTTCATACATGCATATTTTAACCATAACAGTAGTCTTTCATTATTACATTGTACATCTTACATTAATGCATTACTACTTGTAACATATCTTATACATTATTACTTTCCTTATTTTCATTGTTACTTTCTATATTATTTCTTTATCCAATCCAATACTTCTCTCCATTCCCTTTCAAAGTTCTGGATAGGTTTATTTTTCAATAAGAATGCTAATTTTTATGTTTCTACCATATCCAGTACCTTGAGTTTCCATTCTTTTATATCTACATACTCCCTTTTTTTCCAGTATTGTGCATATGTCAGTCTTGCAGCAGTTATCATATATAACAATATCTTCTGATGACATTTTATTTCTCTTTTTTGCCTGAACATATTTAACAAATAAAACTCTGGCTTCATCTCAGATTTAAAATCATACATTCTTTGGATTTCATCATGAATTTCTTTCTAAAATTTCTTTGCTATCTTACAGGTCCACCACATATGAAAAAAGGATCCCTCCTTTTCATCACATTTCCAACATCTCGCATTCCCATTTTTTGTTATTTTTTGTAATCTTTTAGGTGTCATATACCATCTATGTAACATTTTATAAAAAATTTCTCTCAATTTTAAATTTGATGTAAATTTTATGTCTGTTTTCCATGCCTTCACCCATGTATCATACTCTATTGGATGACCGATATTTTGTGCCCATCTTATATTATCTTTCACAGTCTCTTATTCCATTTCTCTTTGCAATAATAGTTTATAAAATTTAGAAATTCTCTGGTCCCCTTTCATCAATATATCTAGTTCATTTTCTTTCCTTTCAAATCCATATAATTTTTGGTCCATCTTGAATCTCTCTTTTAATTGTCTCCATGGGAACCAATTAAATTCATATCCTAAAGCTTTTAATTCTTCTTCTGTGCCCATTCTTGGCTTATCTCATTCCCATTTCAACAATTCTTGGTAGGTCAATAGATTCCCTTGTTTTGTTGGAGCAATTTTGTAAGCTTCTTGGGGTGAAGTCCACATCGGAAGTCTTCTATAAAATTTATGCTTTATTTGTAGCCACACTTTTAGTAACGTCTTTCAGATACAATGATTACTAAACTCTCTATTCACCTTTGTTTTATCATAACACTAGTATCCGTGCCAACCAAATCTATTATTTATTCCTTCCACTTCTTTTATTGTTGTATCTTCTACTTGTATCCAATCTTTGATTATATCTAAACAACATACTTGATAATACATTTTCAATGATCGCACCTTGAATCCTCTTCTCTCCTTTACATCTTGTAATGTTTTAAATTTTATTCTTGGTGTTTTCCCTTGCCAAATAAATTTTCACAGCTCTTTTCCCAGTCTTTAAATATCCTCTCCCTTCCTATTATTGGTAAATTCTGGAAGAGAAACATTAGCTTTGGTAATAAAGACATTTTAAAAGCATTTATTCTTCCTAGAAGAGAGAAGTTTAAATGTGTCCATTTTTCCATTTTACTTTGAATCTCTTTCCAGGTCTTCAGATAATTGTTATCGAATAACTCCTAGTTTTTATTTGTTATTATTATTCCCAAATATTTTTTTTTGTTATTTGATATCCAGATCTTTTTTCCAATTCTGCTTGTTCTTTTTTTGTTATGTTTAACGTCATCATCATTGTCTTTTCTATATTTATCTTATATCGTTCTATTTGTCCATATTTTTGTAAAATGTCCCTCAATGTCTGAATTGATTCTTGTGGTTCTTCCAAGAATATAATTACATCATCCACAAAGGTTTTAAATTTTATTCCCTTCTTCCTTATTTTTATCCCTCTTATCTGTGGATCCTCATTTATTGCTATCAATAATACCTCCAATACAACTATGAACAGTAATGGTGATAGTGGGCACCCTTGCCGTACCGCTTTATTCATATTAAAGCTTGGTGTTTTATCTCCATTTGGTATGAATGTTTTCTGGATGTCATGCACCTATCCATTTTTATTACACTCTCTCAGGGTTAACATTTCAGACAGTCACATGAGCCATCCAAAATAGCTTCAGTTGGCAAAAGCCTCTAGAATTAGGTAAATCTTTTACAAACACAAGTGACCTGCTTCTATAAGGCAACAGTATTCTAGCTATTACATATCTGGAGCACAATTTTTAACCAGCACTAAAAAGATCACAATTCGTCACCAGGCTAGTCCAAATTTTGAAAGATGATGAACTGTATTACTTATATAATTCAAAGCCATAGCTATGTCAGTCTGGATCAGTATGCAAAGGGATCTTGTAGCACCTTGCATCTGATTAAATACTTAAGTCTATAAAAGCTTATGCTACCAGATTCTTTCTCTCAGTCTCAAAGGTACTACAAGATCCCTTTGTATATTAATCACAGAAATTATGGAAAATTCCCCTAGTTTCTTTTGCTATGTTAGCATTTGTCATAGTTTGTAATATTTTTGCTGTCTGTGGGGAAGACTAGGTGCTCGGCAAGGCAATGAAGCCCAGGCCTCTCATCAACTGAAATCTGATGATCTCTGAGTGGGATTCTACAGTGTACCTGTCTACGCAGAAGTAGTCCCTCCCACCGCTGAGATCAAGGGGGATATTTCCAGATCAGTGGGAAGTACAGGATTACAGTTTCAGTCATCAGCTCCGGTTTCTGAGATTTCATTTCACCGCCTGTGTTCAACATTTCTCTTGTCAAGCATAAAGGAAATTGCTCTGTATTTTAGATTGATAGCTGTGATAATTAAGAAGCTAAATATTGCATGCAAAAATGTCCATGACAACAATGCAATATAGCCTTGAGTATGTGCAGCTGAAGAGCGCTTGATCTCTTTTATAGAGTCATTGAATCACAGAGTTGGAAGAGACCACAGGGGCCATCCAGTCCAACCCCCTGCCATGCAGGAAACCACATCAAAGCACTCCCGACAGATGGCCATCCAGCCTCTGCTTAAAAACCTCCAAGGAAGGAGACTCCACCACACTCTGAGGCAGCATATTTTAGAACTTTTTTTCCTGAAATGAATATATAAGGAGTTTTTGGACCATGATTCTCGGAATCCCTCAGCCAACATAGGTAATATCTGTACTCATGGGAGCTTCTGGGAGCTTCAATCCAAACAAGAATCTTCCAGATTCTGGTGAAAGAGAGATTAATACTAAGATAAAATCAGAGCTTGAGGACATCAGTTTTTTGAACTACAGATTTCAGAACTCCCCACAGCTAGCACGACCAGTGGTCAGAACTGCTTCCTGATTGTTTTGTATATTCTTTCAACCTGATTGTTTTGTAGTCATGCATTACTGAAGAAATGCAAACTGCACATGCTCAGAGGTGCTATGTTTATACTACTCCACATATTCCAGCACTGAGTCCTGACATGGAAAACATTTCCCAAGCAGTGGTAGCTGGTGGCTTCTATGCCAATGGGACAATGCATCCTCTCTAGGTTGAAATCTGAATTTTAAGGGAGTTATCCAAGGTGCTGAATGCATTTTGGGTCTAGCTTCATCATTTTGGATGTCTCCTTTAAGGTTCATATTAAAACCAGCAGTAGACTGATCGATCCAATAAAATGAAAGCCACCAATCACTGGCAGCCCCAAGATTAAATACTGCTGCTAAGTGCTTAACTAAATTCATATGAATCCTAACTAAAATCATATTAAAAAGGAAAAACACACCCCTCCATATGCACACACAACCATTTCAAAAACCAAAAATAATTTTTGTACCCTTTATCGTACTAGACCATAGCCCCTTGTGGAGGAAGATGGAGGCACTGATCATCGAAATCTGGCATTTGCCGACTTGGCTGCTAGACGAGTTCTTGGCAGCAGGCCGAGACTGGCAGCGGCACCTGCAGACTTGCTCCCCCACCCCCTGCCGAAACCATTCGGTATCCAATGGGTATTTATGAGTGTTTTAAGGAGGAATGACAAGGCCTTTTAATATCCCTGACAGCCCTGTATGTTTTAATAGATTGGGGAGATGGAAAGAAGGAGGAAAGCAGAACTGTCAAAGCCAGCTTTCTTTTACAGTTCCCCCCTCAATCGACAATATGACACAATAAAAGATGGGACACTATCCTTTCTTTTTCCCTTCAGTTTGATGAACTGTCTGTCATCTTTAACTGCTAAACCAGCTCTTTGACCACCAACTTCTCTAACCACCTCTTCTGCACCAATCAAGGATGCCCACAGCGTGAACTGGAGGACTCCTTTTATACAGAAATGTATTGCTTTCATAGGGGATTTTCTAACTGTGGCCTAAACTCCTTTCAGGAAAGAGGTGATACAGACAATTGGTGTTTGCGTCTTTCATGTGTGTTACATAGCAGTGTCAAAACTTCCCTTAGCGCATCAGTTCATTCTTCTCTTGTATTGATACAATAAAAGATTATTCAATCACTTTCCACTCCCCTGTGGCAAGAGTTCTGGTATGTTTTGAAAGACCCACCAACCATTACACAATGATACAACCATGCTTCACACCATTGTACAGCAGAACTTCTGACACATAACATGTGTCAATATCCTGATAGCATAGAAGGATACTATCCAGTTGAAAGCTGTCCCATGTGAGGCACACCAAAATGGGATGCACAAAAATATGCACTGGGCAGTTAATGAAGGAGATTATCCAAATTGTCTTCATAGTCACTCCAAGACTGAATCCCACATCAAAGTATATAGAGCATAGTGCTACACAGCATATAGCTCCATGTTTCTCCACTGCAAGGCATTTCTAAATTCCGGGTTGGGCGGGGGGCTCTGTCACAGCCACTTATAGTTTGGGGAGGAAAGGAATTGGTGGATGACCAGCCAGTGCCAGGCTGCAGTTCTGCAAAGGGGAAAGAGAAATTAGACCAGTTTCCTGGATTTCCAGTCAGCCACTGTAGATCTGGAAGTGCAACCTAATGTCTCTTTCCCCAACTACTGAATTGCAGCCAAGACAGGTACTGCCTGGTTGCCTCCCCCTCTGTTTTCTCCTTGGCCAGTAAATGAGTCCAGCAGCATCTCCATGGCTTCACAAGTACTTTGTGGAAGGTTGGTTTTTGTGTGAGGAACTAATTAACACCAAAAAAAAAAAAAACATTTTTGTGTAACACCAAATTATGTATGTGTATGTTACCAACATTCTAGCTTGATTTCCTTCAGAGACTGTTAACTATGCCTTAATATTATTTAAGTTGTATCATTGGGTTTTTTTTCAGGCAGAGAACCAAGCCAAAAAAATAAAGTACCTTTTCTCCCAGTCAAACTTGGTTTTGAGGCACTTTTTAAATGAACAATGGGGTGAGGAGAGACAACATTTTTGATTGCTGTGTTCTTCCCCATCTACACCCCTCCTGCTATTATCTTCACTGAAGATTTTCATCCATGACAGGTGGTGGTTGCAGTGGAAATCAGTAAACATCATGGGCGGCAAACAACAGAAGAGAGAAAGGGAGGAGCAGGGACAGGAAGCCATGACATACTGCCTTGTGGTGCACAGGGACACACAGTTGCAGAAGAAGATGAAGATGGGGAAGAGTGGATGAGATGTGGCAAGAGAGAAGAAAGTTAAAAAAAGAGACACATGAATAAAGAACAGAGAAAATCAGATCAAACTAGAGACACATGGAAAGTGCACACTGAAGAGGGAAAACATGAATAGACAGAAAGACATGCAGATAACAAAGAAAAAAGAGTGGAGAGATGAGAGGAAGAGGGCATGAATATGAGAGAAGGTCATTGACCATGAGACATATGGACAGTAGAGAAATAAGTGGGAAGGAAGAGTAATTTTGAGGAGTCTGTTAGTACATAGATTCATTTTCTTTTTCTTAAGATTTCTGAGAAATGTTGTTGCTATAATTGTTGAAGAATGGGGTGGTTTGAATATCTATGTATTCGCAGATAAAGGTTTTTGTTGCCTATATCCTTCCTCTGCATGTATTTCTTTTAGACCTCATCCGTTCCCTTACAGTGGGTGAGTTGGTGAAAAATTAGATTTTCTGAAATAAATGTAGCTGTTTCCTTCATTCTCAAGCTCAAAACAAGGGAGTGGAGGTGCAGAATGAAATGATGGATGGGATATTTTGTCCGCATTCCAATAAGATTTTAACACAGTAATGGAAAGTAAATTTACATACCAAATTAGAACTAATGGAAATAAAATAAACATCCCCTTTTCAAGATAGATATAATCATTATTTATTTATTTTGCAGGGAGAGGATTCAGTGCAAATGTAATATTAGCAAATTTTTTTTTATAATTTTCCTATTTCTGGTTTTCATGCAGTTGTTAAACCTGTGTCCACTTCATTCTGCAGGTAGAAGCTCACAGGACTAAATACTCCACCATAAAGAACATTTTTCTCTGCATGGGAAATGAGTGTGCTGGGGAAAGATCCTAGTCTAATCTTCTCCTGATGTATCAGCTTTCCTATTAAATCCAACCAGCTCTCCTGTTCCCTCCTTGCATAAATGACAGACACAATTACAAAATTTTGAGAAAGGCTCTGCATGCCAGCCCTACTATTAGGTAAAATAACAGAATTTTGGAAAAGACCACAAGGAACATCTAGTCCAATGTGCTGCTGTGTAGGAATACCTAGCTAAAGTATTCCTGAAGGATGTCCATCCAACCTCTCTTTAAAGATCTTCAGTGTACTACCCTTTGAGTCCATTCATTCCACTGTTGAACAGTAAAAAAAGTTCTGCCTAACATTTAAGTAAAAACTCTTTTCTTGTAATTTGAATCTCTTGATTTGTGTTCTAGTCTCTGGAGGAGCAGAAAACAAGCTTGCTCCATCTTTTACATGACATTCCATCAGATATTTAAAGATAGCTATCATTTTACCTCTCAGTATTTTCTTCTACAAGCTAAACACACCCAGCTATCTAAGTTGTTCCTCCTAAGGCTTGGTTTCTAGACTTTTGATCCTCTTAGTTACCCTTTGCTACACAAAGTCAGTTGCAACAGGTGGCAGATACTCAGGGGCTGGGACTACTGTAATATGTGTGCCCTGTGTCCACTAAACAGGGGTAGAAATTGTGCAGCTTGTCATATGTTGTTGAAAACAACTCCCAGCATTCCTCTCTATTGGTTATGCTGGCTATTGCTGCAGGGATTCTGTAGCATCTGGCGGACTGCAGAACTTTTACACCTGCTCTAATTTTTTTGCCCAAACTAGCCTTCTGCCAAGTCTCCACATGCAGTAGAAGACACAGTCCTTTTACCAGTATTAAAGTCAGTCGCGTAGGGATGTGGAGCTGGGAGGGGGCAGTTCGCCCCAGGCGGCAACGTTTTGGGGGCTTCTCAGCCCATAGCTACGCCCCCACGTGCCTTGGCCATGCCCCTGCATGCTCTGGTCACGCCTCCCACACAGTGGCCATGCCCCCTCACACCATAGCCTCACCCCCTCATCCCCCTTCCACACACTCCAAGCTCCGCCACTGATTAAAGTACTATTTATTTTATTTATATCCCACCGTACTCTCACCTGGAGACTCAAGGCAGTTACAAGAAGATTAAAACTGGGTGCAGTTAAAAACCTGATCATACAGAATTTTTGAAAATGAAATTAGCTATCATGTTAAAATATCTATCATTTATAACAGTGTAAATAATGTTGTAGTGGTTTGAGCATTGGACTATGACCCTGGAGACAGGGTTTGATTCTCTGCTTGGCCATGGAAACCCACTGGGTGACCTTGGGTGCATCACACACTCTCAGCCCCAGAAAATCCCATGATAGGTTCACCTTAGGGTTGCTATAAGCTGGAAACAAGTTGAAGGCATAGAACATCGACACTTAAATAATTTTTAAAATGCAGCACACATGTGCACCATAAAAGAAAACTCTTCTACACTATCATTTGATTGCTAATTATCTGTTTACAGATTCAACTGCTAGTCTGGCTGGCTTTTTGTACATGGAATGTGAGGGAAGGTACTACCTTTTCCTTTGCTTCAAACAGGAAAATTTCTTAGACCATCCCTGAGGGTTTTGGTAAGTGGAAAGGTCCTACAAGGAATGGAATGTGTGTGTATATATGGAGAGGGGGAGGCACAATTCTTTCCTTTGCTGTTGTTGTTGTGTACCCTCAAGGTATTTCTGAATTATGATGACCCTAAGGCAAACCTATCTTGGGAGGTTTCTTGGTAAGATTTATTCAGAGAGGCTTTGCCTTTGTCTTTTTCTGAGGCTGAGAGGGTATGACTCATCCAAGGTCATCCAGTGAGTTTCTGTGGCTAAGCCAGGATTTGAACCCTGGTCTCACAGAATTGTAGTCCAATACTCAAACCACTACACAATGCTCGCTCTCACAATCACATCCTACCTAATTATTATGATCTCGGATCTTAGTAAACCTCCTACTTCTGTTTGATTAACAGAGAATAAATAACATTTAGTTTCATTAATGTCCACAAAATGAGTACCCTTTAAAAAAAAACATGTTTAGATTATAGGAGACAGATAGCATTGTTCTCATACCTATGGAGGTCTACCTTGAGTTAGAATTTCACCTCAGTGACCACTCATATATAAAGCCTCATTGGATATCCATGGTTCTTCCTGAGGCCTATTTTAAAAGTTTAAAGGTGATTCTGAGTGTAAAACATACACAACAGTTGTAGCAACAACCTTACTTATGGGGCATTCAAAAGCATCCAAAGAGTACTAAGAGGATTCTATCATCAATATAGCAGTTCTTGTTGCATGTGACACTGTGCTTATTTTGTCAAATTGTTAGCGTGTGTCTGTACCAACATCTCTATCTATCTATACATGTGAACTAAGGATAACCCACAGAGACGAATGTCTTTATCCGTTTGTTGGGATTCTAAGATGTCCTACAAGACTTTTTGTTATACATGCATTGTGTTACATTAAAATGTGGTCACTGCCCTCCAAAGTTAAGAGCGCTAAGAATCCAGGGCCCCTTCACACTACACAGCTGTGATGCTATGATTCTATTTTAAATGCCAGGTCAACAACTTAGGAAATTCTGGGGTTGTAGTTAGGTGAGGCACTAGAGCTCTCTGGCCCAGAATTCTAAATGTTGTTATTGTGTCCCTTCAAATCATTTCTGACTTAGGTGACCCTAAAGCGAACCTATCACGGGATTTTCTGGGGCTGAAAGTGTGTGATGTGCCCAAAGTCACCCAGTGGGTTTTCATGGCTGAGAGGAGAATTGGACCCTGGTCTCCAAGTTCATAGTCCAACACTCAAACCACTATACCATGTTGGTGTAGAATTCTAAATACTACTCCCTAAAGTACAAATAAGAGCCAGTGTGTTGCAGTGGTTTGAGCATTGGACTGTAGCTCTGGAGACTAAGGCTCAATTTCACTCTCAGCCATGGAAGCCTGCTGGATGACCTTGGGCAAATCACAGTCTCTCAGACTCAAAGGAGGGCAATGGCAAAGCTCCTCTGAACAAGTCTTACAGAGAGACCTTCATTATAGGTTCCCCTTAGGGTTGCCATAACTTGGAAATGACTTGAAGGCACACAACAACAACAAACTACACATCCCAGGATTCCATTAAATGTTGCCATGGAAGTTGAAGTGGACTCATAGAGATATAATTGCATAGTGTGAAAGGGTTCCTGGACTGCAACACACTGGCATATTCATAGTACATGTGTTGGGTTTTAGAGGGTTCTTGAACAAAATACCCTCAGTGGGCACTTCTCTCTCAGTGCTGTAGCTTCTCTTCTTCCTCATCCTCGCTGCCACCAACTTGCTTTCCAGGCAGGGAGACAACGATTATGCATGAAGGAATATCTACTGCTCTGCCTTCACGCTGTTAGTATTGTCTGGGTTAAGGGAAGAAGTGGAGGAACAAACAGATCATAAGAGCAGTTGTTGAAGAAACTTTTGTCAGTAGGCTCCTTGATGTAGCATGAGCCCTCAGCAGATGCCCAGCCATGCTTACTCTTGCTGCCAACCCTGATGTGTAGGGAAAACCTGATGTTGCTGGATGCACAGAATACTGCACGTTATTTTACATGGCTATTATCACTGAAAAGCAAGCCTCGCCTATAGGTGAACATGCAAAAAAAAAATTGCTTCTTCTTTAATTAGAATTAAATCAGAATTAATTCTTTAAATCAGAATTAATTCTTTAATTCTGTTGTGAAACAGAATTCATATTGGCATCCCATATTATACACATAAAGGAAAAAGAAGTCCAGGATTGGAGAAGGGAACTGAGCCAGTTTGGTGTAGTGGTTTGAGAGTAAGACTATGGCGCTAGAGGAGAGCTTTCCAAACTTTTCATGTTGGTGACACATTTTTTAGACATGCGTCATTTCACAACACAGTAATTCAGTAAGTAATTCAGTAAGTGGAGGCAATCCCTCCACCCGAGCCTGACCTGCTGCTGCTGCTGTCCTCGCTGGTATCTTCCTTGGCCTGGGACAGCTGTGGTGGCAGCAGTGGTGGCAGGAGAGGCAGCCCTTCTACCCATTACGTTCACACGACACACCTACACACTGCAGTCAACACACTAATGTGGAAAACACACAATTTGGAAAACTACTCTAGAGGACTGGAGTTCAAATCCCCTCTCAGCCACAGAAACCCACTGGGTGACCTTGTGCAAGTCACATTCTCTCAGCCTCAGAGGAAGACAAGTACAAACCCCTTCTGAACAAATCTTGCCAAGAAAACCCCATGATAGGGTCACCTTAGGGTTGCCCTAAGTTGGAAATGACTTGAAGCACACAATAGCAATTGAGAATAGGGCACACTTTTCAAGAAGCCACAGAGCTTTCAGGGAACTACAAATGTACTATGTCAAAAAAGATGATTCTCAGGTTATATTCTTGGATGATAAAAATATGCAACCCACACCAGTTTCATTAGACTCCTCAATTTTTTTCTTTTCAAATTGATTTGCCAGATTAACAAAAGGAGAAGGTTCAGAAATTAAACTGCAAAATAAGTATACAATGTTAACAACAACAATCAGCACTTAACCTCCTTGTAAGTAGGCCAGTTATTATTTCCATATTACTAATGTGGGGCTGAAAGCATGCTCAGAAAAAAAGAGCGGCTTTTTGGAACCATGTAAAAATTCTGAAGCTGAGGTTAAGAAGGGTTTAATGTATACCTGGGTTTACTCTAATTCAGCCTGTGAACAAATTTACTGCAGCTGAAGTAAATTATCCTCAAAATTCCCCTCTGATGGTGCTAAATATTCATAGGATATTTTCTGAGTATTCAAATATTCATTGAATAGCTGGGTTTTGCCATTGAATTTATAATGTACATTATGTTAGCATCAGATATTCATTGTCAATATTTGAAAGATCAATATTTGAAACTTGGCAGTATTTGGTAGCTGAACCACAAAAATATATAGCATTTGAAAGTGTTTCAGTATAACAAGCTATAAAATCTTGCAGTTTTCCCATACCATTCCCACCTAAGAGGGGTGCCAGTCTGGAATGGAAACCTTAACCCTTCTTCAGAGCTTCTTTGGGGAGGTGTCCAAGGAAAGGGGAAAATAGATAGGACGTCCCTTTTTCTCCATATACTCTTTTCTCCCACTTACCTCCATGCCATCTACCGCTGCACTATAGAGAAGGGGTTCTTAACCTGGGGTCTATGGAGCCTTCATGGGCAGCGGGTAGTTTGTGAAGTCCTGCTGCTGGATACCAACACAAATGGCAGCAGCAGGGATGTGGCAGTGGGAGCGTGGGATTTGCAGGTGCCGAAACTGCTCCCTCATTTGCAAACAAGAGAGCAGTTTGAGAGCCCACAGGCATGCCGCTGGATCCTTTTCATCGGGGACACAGAAGCAGGGCGGATGGGTGGGTGCTGAAGGAAATGGTGGCAAGCATGTGCACATGCCCCATCTATGGCCATTTCCGCACTAGGCTGTTATAGCGCAATGATTCCACTTTCAACCTCCTATGGAATCCTGGGGTTTGCAGTTTAGGGAGGGGCCAGCTGGCATCTCCCTAAACTGCAAACCCTAGGATTCCATAGGAGGTTGAAAGTGGAACCATCACGCTATAACAGCCTAGTGCGGAAATGGTGTATGACTCTGAGGACCACTTGGTCCAGGAAACCCACTAGGTAACCTCAGGCAAGTCACGTTCTTTCAGCCTCAGAGAAAGGCAACAGCTCAAAGTTTTGACTCTTGCACCACCGCCACCCTGCTGCCACATCCCTGATGAAAGCGATGCAGTGGCAGACATGTGCACACACCCAGACTGTGGAGACCAGGGTTTGAATCCCCACTTGGCCATCGAAAGCCACTGGTAAGCAACATCTCTCAGCTTCAGAGGAAGACACAGTCAACAAATCTTGCCAAGAAAACTGCTATGATAGTTTGCCTTAGGGTTGCCATAAGTCAGTTTTCAAAGAGGAGAGACATGATGGCTAGAAAGAACCTCTCTCTGCCAGCAGCACTTTGTTGTTGTGTGCCTTCAGGTCACTTCTGAGTTATGGCAACCCTATCACAGGGCTTGTTGGCAAGATTTGTTCAGAGAGGGGTTGCCTTTGCCTTCCTCTGAGGCTGAGAGAATGTGACTGGCCCAAGGTCACCCAGTGTCTGAGCAGCGATTTGAATCCTAGTCTCCAGAAGCCTTTAATAAATAAATTAGTAAACATTTGAATATTTAAATCTAAATTTAAATCTTGAGTTAAGTCTTGGGGATCTCAACCAACAAATTATATAGAAATCATATAGAAAATTATATAGAAAGGGTTAAGAACCACTGCTATAGAGTGACAGAGAGCCTAGCATTTTGTACCTATAGAGGTTCTAGAGAGCAAGAATAGGAAAAGGTGTTTCTCATACTTCTTTTTCTCCTTGAAACATCCCTGTATAGAGCAGATAAAGTGGCCATGTGTCCTATTTTATGGAGAATTGTTCTGTGTTTGAATGGCTTCTGTGTGCAGATCTAGTTCAAAGATTTAAATTAAGTTTTTTAAACAATTAAAGGTGGTGCATGAGCTCTCTTCTTGTGTGGAGAAGTCTGATCTGGCCATGGTAGCACATGCCTTGCTTATATCCTGCTTGGATTACTGTAATGTGCTCTGTGTAGAATCACCTTTGAAAAGTGCTCAGAAACTTCAGTTGGCCCAAAGAACAGCATCCAGATTGTTAGCTGCAGCGGACTAGGCGGAATATATAACTCCCTTGTTGCAACAACTCCACATGCTGCCAGTTCATTTTCAGGTGCAATTCAAAATGGTGGTTATAACATATAAAGCCCTATATAGATTAGGTCCAGGACTGTTGAAGGACTGTATCTCCCTACATGAGTCTGTTTGAACTCTAAGATCTTTGGAAGAGATCTTTCTCTCTTTCCCACTCTCTTCTCAAACTTATTTGGTAAGAAGGAAGGAGAAGGCCTTCTTGTTAGTTGCTCTCAGACCTTGGAATTCCCTCCCTAAAGAGACTAGGATTTCTCCTCTTCTGGCAAGTTAAAAATATTCCTATCCATAAGGCTTTTAGGCATTGACTGTGAAGAATTTTAAATGCTGTTATGTTGATTTTTAATTTTTTTAAAATTAATTTTAAACAGTTTTACATATTTTTAAAAATAATATTCATATTTATATTTTTAATAATTTAATGGTTTTTAATCTGTACTGATTTTAATGTTTTGTAGGGCACCCTGAGTCCTGCTATTGGGAGAAAAGACAGGCTATAAATTTATAATAATAATAATAATAATAATATACTACAATAATAAAGGAAAAAGCTATGCTTTTTAATGTTTTTAATTTTATATTTTAAAACTGTGTTTAATTCTCTTAATAATTTAATTCTAACTTCTTATCTATATTTTTTATTTATGACAGCTTTTAATAGTATCTGTTCTTATTTTTGTAAGACATCTTGAATCCCAGCACTGGGAAAAAGGCAGGATGATGATCATAATAATGATGATTCAATTAAAGCAATTTGTGCCTATATAAAATGGCACATAGCAATTTTATGCAAATTTGTGCCCTCTTTTTTTTGTGTGTGTGATGCATAAATAGCCATCCTAAGTTCATGGAAAGGAGGCTCTTGTTTTGTTTTACTTTGATTTTAATATTACAAATGGACCAATCCTAACCTTTCCCTCCTTCTATCATAAGCTGCTAGGGATCTGAGCAGGTCTTCTTTCCCTCCTGCTGAATTTTTTACTTTACATATGCCAAAGCCCCCTGAGATAATAGGAACCATTACTTTATGTTTAGGTAAATTGGTTCCTTTTCCAGACTGATAAGTCTTAGATCACCTGGGTTCACTGCAAAAGGAATGAAGTTAAAGTGGCAACAAAATGTTGCAACACGGTCAGCCTCCTACCTGAAGTGCTCCCAAACAGATTCTTGCAACTAGACAGCCATGTTTTTTTCCAGGATACTATAAGCTGTAAAAACAAAAACAAAAACTCTCAAGCAGGGCATTCATTCCTTTTCATCCCTTACATTTCTTTTCCAGTAGGCAGTCAGCATTATGTGGCTACTAAGCATGTTCAGTTCTTGTTGAGCTGTGTTTTGGGGGGACAATTATTCCTTTCATTTGTTTGAAAAACCGACTCTTTCAGGAAACTTTAGGATTCTTCTAAGTATGATTGACACTTCCATGGTGATCACATTTTAACTCAATTTATGCTGGCAGATGCCATCTGAATTCACTATTAGGAAGAGCAATGGCAATGTATGATGTCCTGTTTGTACATTAAAAACATCACACTTGATGTGGCAGTCATTAGGAGATCAATATGGATGTCTGAGCTTACCTTGGGTGCCTGTGATCTGAATGTGTGAAATTACTCTTCGAAAAGCATTAGTTCTATTCAGGAGTTGCTCATCCTTAAAATCAACAAGGATATTGTGTAAGGTTTCATGGCTCTTCCCAGGCTGACTTATGTTTAAGCTAAATGTCTGCCATGGGGCCATTTTGTATCCATAGTGGCTGGAATTCTGGCAAATCAGGATTCTTATTGCATAGGGAGCCAACACCATAAGCAAAAGTGAATCCCCACAGAACTGAATATATGAGGAGCCAGAACTGCACAATCTCTGGCAAAGGGCTAAATAGACATTTCCACTGTATCCGCTTTCACATTAAGACCATTTCTGCACTACACTGTTACAGTGCTATTATTCCACTTTCATCATCTTGTGGAATTCTGGGGTTTGTAGTTTACAGGGACCAAAGAGCTCTCTGGCTGAGAGTTCTAAATGCTCCTCCCTAAACTGCAAATCCCAGGATTCCACAGGATGTTGAAAGTGGAATAATAGCACTATAACAGTGTTGTGCAGAAATGGCCACTAGAAATAGGGCTGTTGTCCCTGAAGAGATATGAAAGTTCTTACCCGCCATATTAGCTTTTTGATACAGAATTGGCTCTACTACTGGGCAGGGTAAAGTAACTTTTTCTGTCAGCAGATTTTGAGTGTCTTGAAATAGCAGCAAAATATTACATATTTGATTTATCATTTATATTTTTATCAGGCAAAACCAGAAGTAATTATGGGATATTCTGCCTCATGTGCCAAAATAACCTGTCTGGCTTTAGGTACTATGTATTGTGACTGGAATTGTGTGTGTGTGTGTGTGTGCAGTTTGCTGTTTTTTCTCAGGCAGCAAGATGTCTGGGCCCTGCTTTGATGTTCAGTCATACATTTGAGTCAAGTCAAAATCCTCCAGCGAGGATTTTGTGCCTATGCCAACAAGCCCATAGCTTCTTTACTACATGGCCTCCCACGACATGTTATTGCCTGAGAGAAAATGACATATAATACCTCCATCCCTCTAAAGTCAAGATGCATCATATTCAATCTGGCCATATTGTTTTGGCATCTGAGACTGAAAATCCCACATACACCGCTCTCTCATGAGGGAAGTACAATAATAAATGAAACAACCAACAATCTGCTGCCCTTTCATGACAATGAACTATCTGAGGCAGCTGCTTCACTGTGTCTAACGACAGGGGTGGCCCTCCTAGCTCTTGACACAGAGTGAACATTAAATCTTGAATGTGACCAAAAGAAACAAACAAAAATCTATAAAATTAGTTTGCCACATGCTGTGAATAAGAATATGGAAGCTTTCTTCACAGTCTCCTCAGAGCTTACAAAAGTTTCCCTTTTTAGACTATCATTCTCAGAATCCCCCAGCCAGCATGAACGCTGGGCCACATTGCCTAGGTGATTCTGGGAGGTGTAGGCCATTTCCGCACTAGACAGTTATAGTGCTATTATTCCACTTTCAACATCCTGTGGAATCCTGGGGTTTGCAGTTTAGGGAGGAGCGTTCAGAATTCTCAGCCAGAGAACTCTTTGGCCTCAGTAAACTACAAACCCCAGAATTCCACAGCATGTTGAAAGTGGAATAAGCAAAGCATTATAACTGTCTAGTGTGGAAGTGGCCATAGTTGCTTTTTCTTTTTTAAAGGATTAATTTCCCCAAGCTCTGGCTTAAACCCAAATGGTTGTTGGAAAAGAATCCTCAATTTAAATGCTGCAAGCTTCTGTATACTGTGGATCTTGGGGCCTGTGAAGAAAGCGTTAAAGGTGCTGCTTAATTCATCCGTTAATCACAGTTAAGAGGAGTGATGAGTAGCTCTCTGGAGCCTGGGTGTTTCTCCGCAGATTAAACACCAATTTACATAGTGCCTTTATTCATGTTCACCTTCCCCTGCAGTGGCATGGTGTCCTTTCAAGACACAGCCAAGCAGAGCTCGCGGGAATGTTTTGACAAATGGCTTTGCTGTGCCGGAGCTGCTGCTTTTTTCCCAGGAAGAGGGGGAGGACGACGACACAGAGGTGTGGACGGTGCACTTGGGAGAAATGGGACGTTTCAGAGACGCTTTAATGGATAGCTGAGGTTAGTAAATTGCAAGAACTCCCCTCCCCCCTCCCCCCTCCCCCAGCTATGTTATTCCATATTCAAACAAATTAGGGCTTCGTCTCCCATTACAATATAAACAGAATAGGAAAGAGAACCCTACCAACCACTCCTTTCTAACAACACAAATATGCAAATAGAATAATGCACACTGCTAGAGCTCAATGTTGTAACTATGGGACAACAAGAATAACATCCTTTAGCCTTTGGTCCCACTGGAAGCTGACCCTTGTGCACTTCTCTTAAATTAAACGTAGCTCTGAGCTGAAAATGCTTTCCCATTCTTGCTGTGGAGTAGGTTAGTATTAACCACCACCATCACCATTTTGCAGATGGGGAGACTGAGGCTGAGGGAGAATAACTTGCCAAAAGCAAGATTCAAATTAGGGACTTCCTGATGGATCATGGAATCCTGGGGTTTACAGTTTAAGGAGGGGCCTCAAAAGCTATCAAAGGGCCCTCCCTAAACTGCAAACCTCAGGATTCCATAGGAGGTTGAAAGTGGAATAATAGTACTATAACAGACTAGTGCGGAAACAGCCTAGCTATGCCTGTTGTCTGTTTTGCATTGCAAAATAGTAACTTTTTAAAGCTCTGACTTCATTACTATTAGCCCCCTTGGGGTGGCATTTTGGGTGGGCAGAAAGGCAGGATAAAATCTTCATAAACAAAGTAACAAATGTTTCAGATTCTTTAGAATTCTTTTATCAGGCTGAACCTCAAACAAAACTGGAATCTCAGGAGGAGAATGTTAGAAAACGTCAGTCATCAAATTCTTATCCCAAGTCTGTAGTTTATAATATTGTCAGCCCTCCACATTCGACAGGGTTGGAGTGCAGGACCTTTGCAAAAGTGGAAAAATGGCAAATATCAAAATGTGCATGTCTTGTGTGTGTCTGTGGAAAAGGGGCTGAAGCATGGTGGGGGGAATAAGCACCCAGGATCCCAACCAGGTCAGGAAAAGAAGAGGGAAAGAGGGTGAGTTGGCCTGGTGATCCTGTACTTCCTCTTTCTCTCCCATCTCCTCCTTTGGATTTGTGGAGGCCTTCAGGAGAAAGTTTGTAGTGCTGAAAATTCAGGCTGCAATCTGTCCTTAGTTGGCTGTGCAGAGGCTGGTAGAGGAGGAGGAGGAGGGCCAGAGGCAGGTTTTTAAAGGGCTGCGTGGCCTGATTGGCAAAGCTGAGAAAGAACATTGTCCCAGAAAAGAAGCACCTGAGGTGAGAATGCCAGAAGCTGGAGAAATTCGCAGACAATCAAATCTGTGAAAGTCAAATCCACAAACGTGGAGGGCCAAGTTTAGTCATAAGGAGGGCAGGAAAAGTTATGCAGACTTAAACAGATATTTACCATATTTCAAAACTGTAATAAACTAAAGTTTGTACTCTAGCCACGTATTCCCCTCTTCTTTTTGTTTACCACTTTGTGATAGTTTATGATAACCCTTTTTTAAAAAATATATATCGATTTTTAAGTTTACTGGAAAAAGGCAAATGGAAAGCATAACTGAGAGATCCTTACAAATTTTCAGCAGTGAGAAGCGCACAAAGAAAGCTGCATAATCCTGTCTTCACATAACTGGGAGCAAGCATGACTGAACCCAGTGGAAGTTTTTTCTCCTTCTGAGATGATATAGCAGGGGTGGATCCAAGGAGCAGTTTTTCCTTTCTCAGGACCCACCGCAGTTGCACTGCCAATATTCAGGAATAAAATGGGGGAAAATATTTTTTAAATGCAAAAATGTTTGTTGGAGCAGGGTTCCCTAGTTTGTTGCTCAGTGTTGGCACAGATAGCTAAAACTGATTTAAAACATGTTCTACTGATTTTAAAATCTTTTATTCATTTGCTACTAAATTTCTGCAGCACGGCAGTCAGAAGGTTTTGCTCCTTGCAGCAACAGCCAGTGGCCCACATGTAACCCACCTCTGAGGTAAAGGATTGTGATATAAATGAAAAGAGACAATATATCTTCCAACTACCCTAAAGGTACCAGATCTCATCTGATCTTGGAAGCTAAATGCAAAAGTAGCTTGTACTCCATTACTCAGCAGGACAAGAGGAGAGGAGGGTTGCAGAATCATGCACTTTCCAGTACACACAGGGAAAAGCAAACTGCTGCAGCCTCTCCTAGCTTGTGTATTCTTTCTCTTTAATAACTTTGGCCATCTTTACCACATTCCGATGTTGCTTGGCCATACTTGTCCTGCTTTTCATCTGCAAAATGTTGGAGTATATAAGAGAAGGAATATAATCCCCAGGAATACTCTGGTTGATAAATATTGTTAAATGAATTGGAGATGTCAAAATCCATAGTAGAATATTAGTTAAAACTGAAAAACAGTTAACTCTTCTTCATTACTAACAAAACAATAAATGTAAAATATCAAAATGTATTCTCAAAAAGACGGACCAAGCAGTGGAAGGAATGGGATAGTTACATCAGGTAAATTTTGATATTTGGGGCAGAGTGATTGTGTAATACTCTCATTAGAAAGCACTCTGGTCCAGTTTTCTTCATTTCTAATTAATAATGTTTCCACTTGTTTGTATTTGGCTATCACTGATGAAATCTATTATTAGTAAAGTACATAGATACTCATTAACACTGGTGGCTGTAAAATTTAGAAGCTATACCTTTACGCTGTTGGCTTACTCAACCTTTTATTTGCAAAGAAGTAACTGCGTTAGTCTGTTTAAATCAGAGAAAAAAGAGTCTTATAACACCTTAAAGCAGAGGTGAGGACAGTCACACAGAGCCCCCAGCTTCCCCAAATAGAATATTTTAAAACCGTTTTGTTGCCCTCAAATGCCCTCCAGCACCTCCAACTTGTTTCTTCTGTGAGAATCAATGGACTCAGTTTAGGTCCAGGTGTAAGATAGAAGTGGGTAGTTTCAAATCTTTAAAGGGCGAATGTTGTTGGACTACAGTTCCCCAGACGTTAGCCAGGATTGTCAATAGTGAAGAATGCTGGGAGCTGTGTCCAACAAAATCTGGATGACCACATTTTGCGCATGCTTATTTTAAAGGGAAGGATCCTACCAAGTCACATGGAAAAAATTCTTTAAAATATTTTATTCTCCTTCTAAATACACTAACCATTTATTTGTACTCAAGAAGGATTAAGAAATACCACGGGTGGATCTCTTCCACACTGGATGCATGCTTTATGGCTGGCTTGTGGATTCTGGTTCATATTTGTGATTTTAAGTACCAGACCAGAGGTTGCTAATTATTCCAGATTAATTAGAGGAGAAAAAAGAATATGATCATTAATGCATACCCCCTAATTCACTACTGACATTCAAGCAGAGTAACAGCTGCCTACTGAACATATGGGTGTGGGAATGTTGTACGTGTGCTTTGAGTACTTATGATCCACAGCTCCCACTTATGTCTAAAATTTCTCTCTTTGAAAGCAGTCTAAATGATACGGATGCATACAGAAGCAACCTCAGTGGCTTCTCTACTTACAGAATTGCCTTCCTGTGGACATGCTTGAAAACCTGAGTTCCCAAGCGGCGTAATATGTTTGCATATATAAAGGATATTTTATATGGCACCCTTCACTTTCAGCAATTCCCAGACTGGTTTCTCAAACATAACAGAAATGATGCTTTAAAAAAAAGTAACAACAAAAAACAAAATCAGCAGAAGCAATCAGATGTACAAATAGAGTGACTTGGTTTGATAGCAGCATTATGAAACACATATAATGCAACAGAGTCTGTAAAAATCAGTTCTGGGAGTGTCTAAATGAAAGTGGGTGTGAAGAGACAAGACAATCCAAAGGATGAGAAATGTTATGATTTTATTCTATTTATATCCCCCACTTCCTTATATACATACAGTTACTTGAAAAATGCAAAAATGTTGTTAAAATCATCATTCAAAGAATAAAGATAAATAAGATACAACAATATGCCTCAGTTGCTTATACTCCACAAGTTTGCCCCAATAAATATGTAAATAGAATTCTACTCAGGGTGTGACCACTAAGCAGGCTCTGCCGTGCTTGAATGTTCTTAAGACTACGCACACCCACAGCATGGTGAGATTCACAATTCCTCTATTAGTGGAAGGGTTATTGTATGCCTTCAGGTTGTGTCCAACTTATGGTGACCCTAAGGTGAACCTACCATGGGGTTTTCTGGGGCTGAGAGTGCATGATGCACCCAAGATCACCCAGTGGGTTTCCACAGCTGAGTGGAGAACTGAACCCTGTTCTCCAGGGTCATAGTGCAATGCTCAAACCACTACAGGGAGGAGTAGCAAAATCCCATCAATTTGTGAGTGATGCAGGAAGGGATGTTTGCTTCCATTCATAACACACAATCTCTAGTGGCTCACATCTTTCTGTAACAGCTCCCAGTCCATAGACTGAAAGCATTTATTTCCCTTATCAAACTCTATACAACATCATTGTGATGGCACTGCATGGAATCAGTTGATTAAGTAAATTGTGGCTGAAATGCAACATAGCTAAGAGACTAAGCTACAAGCCCTCAAAGTGTTTGTCAAGCAACAGCAAAACATGTGGAAACTTTTAGTATAGCATGAGTTTTTATGGGTCAAAGTCCCTTCATCAGGTTTCCTCCCTCCCCCAAAGTTATGTATTTACTCTTATAATTATACATAGAATCATAGAATCAGGCAGTTGGAAGAGACCACAGAGGCCATCCAGTCCAACCCCCTGCTATGCAGGAACACCCATTAAAGCAGTCCCAACAGATGGCCATCCGGCCTTTGCTTAAAAACCTCCAAAGAAGGAGACTCCATCACACTCTGAGGCAGCATATTCCACTGCCAAACAGCTCTGACCATCAGGAAGTTCTTCCTGAGGTTCAGGTGGAATCTCCTTTCCTGCAGCTTGAATCCAGTGCTCCTTGTCCTAGGCCATTTCCGCACTAGCCTGTTATAGCGCAATGATTCCACTTTCAACATCCTCTGGAATCCTGAGGTTTGCACTTTCGGGAGGGGCCGGCCTGAAACTGCAAACCCCAGGATTCCAGAGAATGTTGAAAGTGGAATCATCGTGCTATAACAGGCTAGTGCGGAAATGGCCCTAGTCTCTGAAGTAGCGGAAAACAAGGCCTCTTCCTCCTCAACATGACATCCCTTCAAATATTTATACATGGCTATCATGTGGGGATCACCTTTCTTTTCTCTTTCTCTTCTTCAGACTGAACATCCCTAGCTCCCTAAGCCACGCCTCACAGGGCATGGCTTCCAGACCCTTCACCATTTTGGTCGCCCTCCTCTGGACATGCTCCAGCTTGTCGATATCCTTCTTGAATTGAGGTGCTCAGAACTGGACATAGTATTCCAATGAGATCTAACCAAACTAGAATAAAGTGGTACACCAATATTCTACACCACCTGTTTATTTGTTGAATGTATGTTCTGCCTTTCTCCCAGGATAGGATCCAAGGCACCAACTTAGATACAAATGTGTCAGTAAGTAACGTCTTCTTACCTGACCCTCTCAAATCTACCTTAATAGCCAGCAGCTGCATTGAGCGATGGAGGTCTGTTCAGCTAGCAATTGGTGTACAGGAGGAGGATATTTCCAGCCCCCCTCATTAGCAAGTGAGGCTGTGCCAATCAGGAGCAGGATCCTAATTCCTGTCATCTTCCTGTATACCAGTCACCAATGGAACAGACCCCTGTTTCTTGATGCAGCTGCTGGCTGTTAGGGTGAGTTTGAAGGGGCATCTGCCATTGTAACAATAGTATCACAATCGTGCATATGTAGTCTTATTGAATATGGAGCAGTTATGGATCCACAAAGTTAAAAATCCATAAATGCATTGCAGAATGTCAGCCATAATTCTTAAAACCAATTATTTGATTTCCCTTTTCTCAAAAATAACTAAAATTTATATGTTACAGTTGCTTTTTTTAAAAAAAACTTAGATCTCAGTGTCAGAAGCTGCTTGTTTTGAGTACATTCTCAAATACATTCTACTTCTATCCACCTCATTGTTACCTCAATACCCACAACATATTATCAGGCTATACATGTGGTATTCCTCCTCACCACTTATTGAGTCTACAGCCCTGGAACTATAAAAGTAACTAAACCCTCTACAGCATCAAAGAGAGATGGAACTTACCCCTTGTTAAGTTAAAATCACAATTTAACTTAATTCCATTTCTTGATATTAAAGATACAACTAACTACAAGTAGCTAGCTCCTTTCTGATGCATAAAAGCTACAGCTGTATACAACTTTTTGGTCATTTTTGTTCCAACAGACTAGTGCAGCTCTTCCCTTGGAAATCCTTGCAAATATCAATGATCAAGTTTACTGACTGCCTCAAGAAACAAGGGACCATAATGTTCTGCTGGTAATCTAAAGGGTTCTTTCCACAGGCAGGCATCTTTACCATCACCCTGCTCTGATAAACCATCTGAGATTCTTTCAGCCCTCCTTCCTCATAGCCTGTCTGGAAGTAAGAGTTTAGTTCTTGGACTGCATTGCCAAATGCCAAGGACCAGAAGATTCCGCTATACATACAACAGATGCTTTCACAAACAGCTCAAGGACTGAGCCCCCTGCCCTGTCGCACAATCCAGTAACCACCATTGGTTTCTTCATATATGTTTCATTTGGAAGCCATTTTAACAGCCACTAAGGATTACAGGAAGTGATGTGAGATTGTGGACAAAGACTGTGTTGTTTTTTAATTTTTGTACCTAAGAAAAGTTAAATTTTTGGAGTACAGTCCCCAGAGTCTCTCAGCCTGCAGAGTCTGGGCCCATGCTGCCTATGGGATTCTAGATATTTTAGTCCAAAGTGTAACTTTTCCAAGCTCTGCAAGTAAAAAATATTTGGTTTAATTCTTTCTCCTCCAGTCTTCAAGGCATCATCATGGCCGTTTATCACCTCCAGTCCCTGAGCCATATATACTCTATTCAGTGGAAGAACATGCGTAGGACTGGAAGAATTTAATCCACACCCTGGGTCATTTTTTAAGTCTATAGTATGCTAAAAGCTTCAACAAAAATGTCAGTCCTTTGCCAGTAGGAAACTTCCTGAAGACTCATGAGTATGGATTATCTTAAAGTGGTCTACTTATCTTACTGGTGGTAGGATTACAAGACAATGTGTTGCACTTAGATTTAGTCATATTAGACTTACTGAAATAAATGGATTGTGGTCCTATTAAGTTTATTAATAACATGCATTAGTCTTTAAGGTGCCAAAACATATACCAATAACTCATGTTGGTGTTTGGAATGCTGTTTTTAATATAATGAGGAAATATTTTTACATTTGGATATCAACCTGGAACATGTCCAGAGAAGAGAGAACAAAATGGTAAAGGGTCTAGGAAGCAAGTGCTGTGAGGAATGACTGAGCTGGATATCTTCAACCTGCCTAGGGAAGAGGAGCCCGATAGAAGATATAGAGGACTGTCACAAAGTTTATTTTCAGCTGTTCCAGAAGACAGGACTCAGCCATGTTGTACAGCTGGCCTGCTAGGGTTTGGTTCCAGGATCCCCCAGTGGATGAAAAAAAAAATACTGGATATTCAAGTCCCATTATGTACAATGTTGTAGTAAAATGGCATCCCTTATCGAAAATGGCAAAATCAAAGTTTATTTTTTGGATTTTTAAAAAATATTTTTGAAGCCATTGTTGGTTGAACCAGTGGATTCAGAATCTGCAGATATGGAGGGCCGACTGTATTTGTCTTCCCGCTTCACCTTGACATATCACTAGGGATGTTTTCATAGGCCCTAAAATCCTGTTTTTGCACACCCTAAAATTTTTGTAGGCCCCATGTCTAAAGTGCCTAATGGATGAGGAGGCCCTGGACTCAAACCAAGGGATTAATCTTAAAAGAAATGAGATGCCAACTAAATAATGGGAAGGGCTAATGCTAAGGCCTATTTGACAGTGGAATTTGACTACCCTGAAATATTACAGGTTTTTCTTTGTTATAGGTTTTAGACAGAGGTTGGATGAACATCGGTCAAGAATGCTGTACCTATTGGCTTCTTCAATGGCAGGGAGCTAGACTAGATGAACCTAGAAGTCCTCTCCAACTGAATAATTCTGTAATTTCACTTAATCTATTTATATAACTAAATCTGAATCCCAAGGGACTATATGTGAAGTTCTCTGATTACTCAGAACATACTATAGAAATGTTAATGTGATGATGAGGATGTTTAAGCAATTGCTTCTTGAGTATGACCATTTTATCTTTTTTTTGGGGGGGGATGCTTTTTCTTGGCACCTCTTTCCTTATATATAGCCTTCCTAGTTGTTAGCACAATAAATTAATTGTATTATAGGCACATTAAATATGTATCCTGGAGGAGTCACATTTATGTAGCTTATGTTTTGAGGGGAAAATATCAATTCTATAGTGCTAAACTGTGAAAAGCAGGAAGTGTCTTCAAACAGACCTTGAAAAGTAGATCATACTGTTGGTTAAAATCAAGTTGTATGAACTAGATAGAGTAAAAGGGCTTAGAAGAGCAGCAGGATGGAACTCACCTTTAGATGGAAATTTGTGTTACTTTAATTAGGATGTTTGAAACATTAGAGACAACCAAAACGAGTATCTTGAGTGGCCAAAATAGAAGTTCCTTCTACATGGAAGGTAAGAAGAATCACATCCAAAACTGAAATATGGATGTTGGAAGCCCTGGCTTAAAAATATGCTGGGAATTAGAAAGTAACAGCTCTGAAAAGAAGGAGCAACACTTTGTTAATATTATATGTCTGTTGACAGGATATCAAAAATGTGCTATATGTTTTTAATTTTCTGCCAAAGATCCAGAAATTATTTATGGAACTAGAAGACCTTCAATAGTAACAGAACATTTGTGACTGCTATACAAATCTTTGAGCCAATGTGGTGTAGTGTTTTGAGGACTGGACTATGACACTGGAGACCAGGATTCAATTCCCTGCTCAGCCATGGAAAAACACTGGGTGACCTTGGTTGCATCACACACACAGCCCCAGAAAAGCCCATGATGAGTTTTTGCCCTAGAATCACTATAGGTCAGAAGTAACTTGAAGACACATAACAACAACAATACAAATCTTTGTTATGGCTTTTGAGAGGAGACAGATATGTTACTTCCTCCTTCCTTTGCTTCACAGTAAGAACTTCCATCATGCAAACATTGACTCACCTCTGCTCAGTGCAGCGAGAGAAGGCGTACTTGGAGCATGGCAGACTTTTGAACTTCCACTAGAAATCCACCAGGTTACTTGCTTGGCACAAGATAGTCAGGGCCCTTTTGCACAACACACATATCACTTCAATACCACTTTTAACTGCCTGGGCTCCATTCTATAGTATTCTGGGATCTGTAGTTGTGTGAAGTATCAGAATTTTCTGTCAGAGCGCTCTAGTGCCTCAACAAACTACAGATCCCAGAATTCCACTGGATGCAGCCATGGCAATTAAAAATGCAGAGAAACTGAAAGTGATAACAAAAAATGAAGAACATAAAACCTCTTCCACAAGATCCAAGATATCAAAGGGAAATTTAAGCCAAGAGTGGGGATACTCTACAACCAGAAGGTGAATAGATTACATGACCAAGTAGAAATAAAAAGACAATGGAAACAATACATGGAAGAACTTTTAAAAAGAGATGAAAAGATGACAGATTCATTCAAGAAAGAAATATTTGAAGATGAACCTCCAGTTTTAGAAACAGAAGTGGAAGCTGCACTCAGGGCACTTGGAAGAAATAAACCAGGAACAGATAGCATATCAATAGAGTTGCTTCCGACTACAGGGACTAAATCTACAACAAAGATTTTACCATATATGGAGAGAGAAACTGTGGATGTCCAAACAGGATTCAAGAAAGGAAGAGGCACTAGGGGCTGTATTGTAAACTTATGTTGGATAATGGAGCGCATCAAAGAATTTCAAAAGAAAATCATTTTGTGCTTTATAGATTACAGCAAAGCCTTTAACTATGTAGGTTGCTATGGGCAGCTCTTAAAGAAATGAGTATGCCACAACATTTTATTGTCCTGATGCATAATCTGTACTCAAGCTACTGTCAGGCATAATATGGAGACACCGAATGGTTTTCAGTTGGCAAGGAGGTTAGACAAGGCTGCATTTTATCATTTTTGTACTTGTACACTGAACATACCATACATAAAGCAGGATTAGACTTGGGGGAAGGAGGCATGAAAATTGGAGGCAGGAACACCCACAATTTAAGATATGCACATGGCACCATACTACTAGTAAAAAATAGCAAAGACTTGGAATGATTACTAAAGAAAGTCAAGGAAGAAAATGCCAAGGCAGGTTTACAATTGACCATTAAGCAAACAAAAATAATGACCACGGGTGATTCAGATAACTTAAAGTAGATAATGAAAACACTGAAAGAGTTCAAGATTTTCCATACCTTGGCTCAGTCATTAATCAGAATGGAGACTACAGTCAAGAAATCAGAAGACTAGAAAGGCAGCTATGAAGGAACTACACATGATCCTGAAGGGTAAAGATATATTATTGAATACTAAAGTTAGGATTGTCCATGCCATTTTATTTCCAGTTTTTATGTGTGCTTGTGGAGGGTGGACAGTGAAAGAAGCTCACAGGAAGAAAATAAACTCCTCTGAAATATGGCACTGGAGAAGAGTTCTATGGGTACCCTGGACTGCTAAAATGACAAAATAAATGGGTCTTTGAACAAATCGAGCTTGAACTTGCTGTAGAGGCCAAGATGACTAAACTGAGGCTGTTGCACTTTGGCCATATCATGGGAAGACATGACTGACAAAAAGAGATAGTAATGCTTGGTAAGGTAGAAGGCAGCAGAAAAAGAGGAAGACTGCATTACTGATGGATAGATTCAATCAAGGAAGCCGCATCCCTGAATCTACAAGACCTGAACAAGACTGTTGATGATAGGATGACTTGATGGTCCCATGTTCACAGGGATGCCATAAATCAGTTGACTGGATGGCAGTTAACATAAAGCCCAGTTGGGACTAACAGTTCAATTTAAGCCTTGAGATTTACTGTTTTTCATTTCTTGCTGTTTTGGTGCTACTAGGGTGTTTACTATAAGCTGCCAACTGTTCTAACAGGACCTAAACAACAAAGTCAGCTACACGCAGCTGCACAGAAAATAGCATGGCAGTTCTGTTGTAGACAAAACTGGTTAGGCACTTAGGCTTAACATATACAAACCAGGAGATCTTTGTCTCTGATATTCATTTTAAAAATACAGCAGCATTAACCATGCCTACTCTTCAAGGGTAAAGAGACATCATATCAAGGACTTTATCAAGGACCCTGGGAGCTACAGTCCTATGAAGGTGGACCTAGGAATCTCTAACCTAGGACTTTTACCTTTTTAACAAAAGTAAAAGTCACAGGATTCTTCAGGAGAGAATGTCCCTAGGAGACAAAGGGTGGGATAAAAAACCCCACCTAAGCTAACAACTCAATTGACCAAAAGGTGGATCATGAAGGATTCCACCAGGCTTTTAAAGGATGTAATATATCTGTAGTAGCCAATAAATTTAGATAGGGTAGCTATCAAGGAAGGCTGAAACTGAGAAGGGGAAAAGAGAATTACCCCTTTTTGCAGGGTGGTGGCTGAAGTACTAATCTAAGTATTCAGCTCAGAAACTCTCAGTTGCTTGGCTTTGATGGAAGAAACCAAGGTACTGCAGTTTCCAAATGATGGTCCAAGGTGGTACAGCCCATTGCTTTTTTTTTCTCTCTCCTTCTGTCCCACAAGAGATGTCCACCTCTGTAACCACAAGAGGGTGAACGCAGGGAATGAAGGAGGGGCAGGAGAGTCCCGCTTGACGTTAATTGATTGGAGCGGCTGTTGGTGCCTTATCTCTCTCCCCTTCTCTGCCGGGTAGCGTGTGTCCGCCAGAGTCCGCGGGGTCGGTGATTAATAGGGCCCATCACTCACTGTCCAGGATGGCTGAAAGGCGGCGTGCGGGGGAGGGGGTGGCCCTCCCCCCACCGCTGAGATAACAAGCAGCAGGAATAATGAACGCTGTCATTCCACTTTTCATTTTGATGGAAAGTCATTACGAGAGTCAACACCACCGACAAAGAGCAATGAATCAACTGCTCTCCTATGAAATTAAAATCGAATCACCTCCCCCCCACAACCCAACTGATCACCATTCTCTTCACCCTCCCCATCCCAAATAAGTGGAAAAGGAGGTGGTACAGACTCTCACAGTATCCTCTGCCACGATAAGGGACAATGGGCATGGATCTCAGGCAAGACAAGAAGTTTCTCATTGGCACTATTGCCCTCCACGTCTTTCATCCCCAGCCTAGGGAAGATTTGAACCAGTCACTTCCGGGATGCCAGCTGTGAGTGACTGGGAATAGACCATAATGTATCTGTCTAGGCTACTGCCTCCTTGTCACACCAAGGCCAGCTGGACAGAATAGGGTGTGTAAGAGAAGAATGTTCACCCAGTCTTGGAAAAAGGCAAATGTGGAAGG
Organism: Iguana delicatissima; assembly: GCA_948472985.1. NCBI lineage: Eukaryota > Metazoa > Chordata > Lepidosauria > Squamata > Iguanidae > Iguana > Iguana delicatissima. The sequence goes on along the minus strand of CAOKZL010000275.1, from coordinate 624,248 downwards.
GGAGTAGGTATCTAAGAAGGGATCTCTTGCCCCAAAGATGTAGACAGACTCTGAATTCTGGACAAATAGGCCATTTATTCCTGCATGATGTACTCAGGTATCATCCAGAAATATATAGTGAAAATATGACAAACACAACAGCCATAGAGTGAAGGAACTTCCCAGTTTGGGAAGGGCACAGACAACGTACTACTGAGCAGGTGGGAATGGTTTACCTCTCAGTGGGAAAATTTCTTAAAAGTGAGACTGGAGTCTCAATACCAGACACCTATGTATTGAAGGTATTCAAACTTAGTTATACATAGATCAGACCAGCTGAAATCAAAGGGACATGTGTTGGTCATGATTTGAGTGGGTCCATTCAAAGTATAACTAGTGTCTGGTTCCAACATACTATTTTTCTGAATGCAAATGGGATACCCTGTATCCCTGTAGGAGCTCCTGCTCCCCCCCAAATTGACAATTGAGTGAACATCCAAAAGAGAAGAGCTATCTCTTAGAAGTGTTATGTAAGTGACAAAGCATGGAACCCTAATAGTGGCAAAGAGATTTCTACTTCAATTGAAACATCTTTTCCATGGCCAAGCAATGAAACAAAACTTCAGTGATATTTACAGGCGTCTCTGCTACCAAAGAGTGGATGGGGTCAGTTTTCTTTGGCGAGAAGGAAAGGCTTAAGATGGATTAATATATCCGAAGTGGGAGCTATTTTGTATGTTCTTTGGCCAAAGAGAAAGCAAAATTAACACAGCAGAACAGGATGAAAGCAGCAGCTTTATTCAACCATCAGTGATCTGTTAGTGAATGCTTACAACTCAAAGCAGAATGGAGAGAGTCCCACACTCCTGGAAACTGGCCAGTTGGCGTCCGTTCTCCTTAGCTCTTGTCCTTGACACCCTTTCTCTTAGGTTGAAGCTGCAGTTAACATTCTGCTTCTCCAGCCCCACAAAGGTGTATATGTGCATGAAGAAAGGGCATCAGAGAGAAGCACCCATCAGGTTCACAGGTCGGCCACTGTACCTTTTAGAGATGTCAGCTTCAATCTGAAAGACAGAGTGACCCTATGTCAGGTGTCATGGGGACAAAACTACATGTTACATGTGATCCTGCAAAAAAACCCGAAAACTAGACAAAACAACCTGTCTCCTCCTTCATTTTCCATTCTCTTTAAATGTAGTTGCTTGGGGTGCTATTTGGAGCAGAAGACCAACATGAGGGAAAATGTCTTGTTGGTCTTTTTCTTTTCCATCTTTTGCCTAAAAATGGCGACTGCCTCTCCCCAGTCTCTTTTAACTCTGCTGGTAGGCAGGAAGGGAAACAACTTAACTTATAGAAAACTCTTGATAAATGAGAAGAACTGTGGCTATTTGTGCACACAAGAGGAGAAGTGGGAGTGAGTGGCATCTCTGCAACAGTGATCGTATTGCATTGCATCCTCTTCCCAGTCCCTTAACCATGATTAAGAGATATACTTTCCCCAGTGGAATTAAAAGCAGTGCAATTACAAGCTCAACTATTGTGTACAAAGCTTCACTTTCTCCAACCCTGATGGAATCCCATCTCCTGTTTGCCAATTTTTCCTGCAAACTTCCTGTAACATTCATTCATATATTTGCCATAAATTCAACTGTCTGTGTTACTGCACAGGGGGAAAATATGATGGACAACAGCCTCATGTCAAATCACCAAGGACATTATACGCTGGCATACATCTAAAATGGAACTGATCTACAGATCTTAGCAAGGATCAACCTGGAGATGGGATTGGAGATAAGAAGGTCCTGATTTCTGTGGCCTTCATTACACTTACCAATTTTTGTAATTCTCTAGTCTTCAACACAAGAAGGTCTAGTTTTGGCTCCAGGCTAGCCTGTTCTTCCAGTGCCTCCTGCCGTTTTTTAATCATCAGGTCCTTTTTCAGAAGCAGCAGGTCAGCCTGTTTCAGTTTCTGATGAAGGAGCTCAGTCACACGATCCACATACCTAAACCGAAAAAACATCCATGAAACAGCAGTAACAATGCTCTTGTCCACTACCATACTAAACCACCACTAATGGCCATCCTACCTAGAGAGCTTAGAATCACAGTATTAGAAAAGACCCAAAAGACCACCCTGTCCAATCCCCTTCCCATCAAGCAAGACCTCGCCCCCATTAAATCTGTGCAAAGCTTGGATAAGTTAATTTTTTAGAGTACAGCTTCCAGAATCCCCTAGCCATTATACACAGTGAGTGCTATGCGAGTAATTTATTTATTTTGCACAAGTTAAAAACAAGTGTGGCAGCTGGAGAAAGGATGGGGTACAACCTTAGAGTTATTCTACTCTGAAACAGTTTCAGAGTTTCACAGTTGTCAGAGCAAAGGAGAAAGGCAGAAGAAGTGTACAAGGGGCAGCACAGAAGAGGGTGACGCAGTTTATTTAATCGATTAACATGACTAGGCTAACAGCTTTATATTAAAACGTGTTTACACAAAAGTAAGATCCACACAGTTAAAGAGTACACACAGATAGGAAAGCAATTAGGACAGACTCTTTATAGAAGTCATCATGGATCTTGGATGCATCAAAAAATATGTCTGATTCCCATCACCACCACCTCACTGCAAACTAAAACCCTCTTAATGAAGGAGGTCTTTAAAAGATTATGAGACTAGAGCACGTAGAAGACCGAAACTCCATTTCTGAAACACCGCAGCATTCTTAGAAGCTTTGCACATTTTCCTAACAATGTCTAGTTCCTGATGTCAATGAGATGAAAGCCTGACATTCTTCCATAATCAAATCCCAACATCCTCCAGAAATCCAAACTATGGGTTGACTTCCAGATCATATGAAGTTTCAACACTGAAACTGCCAATCCAAATTACTAGCTCTCCCTGACCAATCTTTTCTCATCTCCCCACCCTTTCAACCTTGGTGGGGTTAATCCTGATTTGTGCAATATCGAATGGCCCTATTAGAAGCAGGATCAGAGGGAAGAAACCTGCTCCTTCCTAGGCTCTTAATCATAAGATTGGTTCCCTCTGACTGTGCCCCTAAAGAAGAGGGGTGAAATGGAAAAGAAAAGTGCACCAACCTTGGAGAAGCAAGGATCATAAAAAGATGCTGCATCTTTTGGCTGGTCAACCGGACAATAAGATCTTGGATGGCTGCTACCATGGCCTCCAATTTCTCTTTGGTCTGGTCTTGCAGGATAGGTGGAGCTAGTTGGAACTGACTGACAGCTAAGATGTCTGCCTCTTCACTTGTCTCAACAATGCGCTGGGAAAGGAAGATCTCCAGCTGAAGGAGGCAGAAGAAAAGGATGAAGTGAGAAAAGCAGGCAGCAGTAGGGGTGCAGCAGACTCCAATCCTCAAGACTTCTTTTGAACCAGATCCTACTAGACCACAAGACCCTCCAGACCCTGTTATCAATGTTAAAGCTCAATTCCAGGACACCTACGACAATGAAAAACAGAAGAAAACTTTCTCCACTGTTTTCAGTGTAACCTCACAGTCTTTCATATGGTGTGGGAAATCTTTTTTCTTTCTCTAGAGCTCACTCTCTTGCGATGGTCTACCTGTTGTGGGAATAAAAGCTGCCAGAGTGGGCAAGGCCAGTGACAGATGGTGCCAGCGCTTTCTCCAGTCTTTCTGCCACTTTCTTTTCTATTGCTGTCTTTCCTGCTCCCTGGCAGAGAGCTTTCGGGGTTAGGGGAAGAGAGTTCATTCTCATCAGAGGCCTGAACTGAGAGCTTGCAGAGGGCCTTTGAAGGCTGCAAGTTGCCCATCCTGATTTATTATATTGTGATTTTGAGTATTCCAAATCCTACATTGCTCCAAGAAGATATTGTAAGTGACTCGGGTGGGGTGGGGTGGAAGACGTTTGAACAAACTTCTACAATTTGTCAAGGGCAAAGTGGAAATTTGTACCATGTATCCAGTGAACCAGAATGAAAGCAGCTGCCTTGGACTAATCAATTTGAACTCCAAGAGTCATGACTGTACACATGCACTCTAAGTCTGGTCTATATCAATTTCAAGGGGCAGATAGATGTTCTGGTTTTGCTCTCTAAAAAATAAATAATATATTTCTCCACACAGAAAAAGAGCTTGGCTAGGACACAGGTATACCATCTCAATGAGACTTAGGCCTGTTTTCAACTCAGGGGAAACAAAGGCTTTTTGTGTGATTCCTCCTGCACCCCTCCCAAAAAAAACCCCTCTGAAAGGAAGGTAAGAATCCAATGGATTAAAAGCAAGAAGTGGGACTTTCAAGCTATAATATCCCCTCATCATGAAAAACGAGCAAAACCTAACAGGTTGGAATAGAGCATTCCTCCAGGCCATCTTAGTGGGAAAAAATCATGCGGGAAACTTTTTTTAGCACAACGTGAGAGGAAACAGTCAGTGGACTCTAACATATCTGTCATTTTAGTTACATTTGTATCCTGTCCGTCCCTCACTGAACTCCCAGCAATGTACACGGCTCTCTTTTTCTCGCTTCAACTTCACAACATTTTTGAGGCAGGCCAAGCTAAGAGAAAGTGACTGGCCAAAGGTCAACCCAGTGAGTTTCATTAATCAGTGGCAATTGGAATATGGATCTCCCAAATTCCAGCCAAACACTTTAAGCACTACACTATTCTGGCTCCAAACCTAGCATTACATAAAGTCCTTTTACCTCCATAAGCTCATCGATAAACTGATTCCGGGTTTCTGGAGTTTCAAGAATGGTGAGAGCGTCAGGTCCTTGTGCAACTCCCTCTGGAGCTAGAAGTGGAGAACAGGAGAGAATTCCTTCATTATGAAACACTAAGTTCTTCAGCCTTTCTCTTTTACTTTTCTCCTCCCACCTCACAAAAAACAAAGAGAAAAGAAAACATTCTGAAAATGAAGACTTTCATCTGTTCTCTTTTTTCCAAAGCATGTCCTACTAATGCTGGCACAATCTTGGTGGGTGCTATGTACAGCTGGGAAAGACACATATTCACTTTTATTGCATATACTTGTCTGTAAGTTGATCTTATGTATAAGTTAAGGGCAGGTGTTAGGGCCAAAATTATGGATTTTGATATGACTCGTGGATGAGTTGAGGGTCATTCCACAAAAAGGGGTAAGTGCCAATGCCACCTCAGGGAGCCAGCTGCCCTGGATACCACCATGTTCCTGCTCAGGCATTCAAAAAGGCCTTTTGCCACTGTACTCAGAGAAGAAGATGGTTCTTTTTTTTTAAGGTAAGGTACAGTATTAATTCTTATCAAAAGAGGAACCATCCCCTTCTCTGAGCAGAGTGGCAAAAGGCAAGGGCTTAGTCTATCCTGGGAGAACCTAAAAGAAGCACCAATACACCTCTGCTCCTTCAGTGCTCCTTTGAGGAAAAGCACCAAAAACTGCCGTTGCCACTATTTTACCACCTAGGCATTCAAAAAGGTCAGAACCAGCACTGCCGTGGAGATAGTAGAGGGCCTTGGTACTTTCTTTAGGTTCTGCCAGGCCACACTAAGCTCCTGACTTTTGCCACTCTACTCAGAGAAGGGGACAATTCCTTTTTTAATAGGAGTTAAGGTACAGTACTTATACTGACCTATGGATAAGTTGACTCAGGTTTTTGGGGTTCATTTTTTGACTAAAATTTCTAGACTAATACAGTAAATTCCCAGAATGTCCCCAGGCAGTATGACATTGGCCAAAGGAAGGGGCATTCTAAGAGTTGTAGCTCAAAAAAGTAACTTCTCCAAGCTATAGATTCTTGGGTAAGTGTCCTTGGCATGGACTCAACTTCCAAAATTTTTTTTGTGGGGAAGCCAGTATCATATTAACAAGTTATTTATGACATAATATTTCTTTATCTTTTGGTTAATCCTACTTTCCTCCAATAACCTCAAAGCTGTATAAACATACACTCACTCTGTCCTCGCAACAATCCTGTGAGGCAGGTCAGGTTGAGATAAAGTGACTGGTTCCAAGGTCTGTCAGTGAGTTTTTCTAGCTGAGTGGGGACTAGAAAATAGATCTCCTAAGTCCCTGGGAGACACTTGACAATCACTGTCACTATCCAAGCACTATAGGAAACACAGTTTCCACACCTGCAGTGATGGGTTAAAGCACCAAATCTCAAGCAAATCTCTGTCCAAGGTTGGTTTTTCAAGCGGCAAACTCGCATGCTAAAAAGAACAAGCTACTATATGATATCCTGCCATTTTATAGTACAAAAAAAACCTAATACTGAAACCACAGCCTCTGATCATTTAAGTCTGTCTTTGAGAAAAAGGTCAAGGCCTTCATATGGAAGTTTGCAGTGGTAAATCTACTCCTGAGCAGTCAGGCTTCTACTGCTCATTTGAAGCTAGAAGAACGGAAGCACAGAAATATTCTGGTGTTGACTAGAACATGTATCTATACACCAGCATAGATGAAGAACAGCAAACAAGAGGGAGAAAGAATTTAAACAAATTCAGCAAGGAAGGGAGAAGTACAGAAGACAGATCTGTGAAGGGTCCACTGATAGAGAACAAAATGTATATCCAACAGCGCCCTCTTGTGTCTGTTTCTATTCACTATTTCTCTTCTAATCCTGACACTCCATATATATGAAGGGTAAGCCTGTATGGCCCACAAAATGTTGTGGGACTGCCAGCATTCCCCACCATTAAGCTATGTTGGCTAGGGCCAATGAAGGCTGAGATCCAACAAACATCTGGAAGATCACATTTTGTCCACCCTGGGCACACAAGCTAAACAAGACTAGAACTACATGTTATATTTGCTGAGATACCACCAGTGCAAGAGCAGAAGATTCTGAAGGGGCAAATCAGAGAAAGGAATGGAACACAGGCTCTACCTCACCCACAAATGAGCTATTTTCCCTTCACTCAGGCATGCTCGTGGTTTCAAGGCTCACCTGGGAGGCAGGAGGGATTAACAGGACTCGGTCTATCACTTGGGGTGAGGAGAACAGCTGTACACCCCTCTACCTGCTAATTTCTTCCTGCAAGTGATGAAGCTGACATTCTTTGTATTTAATCCTACATGAACAAATAGGTTTAGGAGATTGAAGTTTTCCTTCCACCATTCTGATACTGCAGGTCTGACAGAAAAGCTGTCTGCATTTCAGAAAGGAGGGACCTTGCTTAATGCAGCAAAGACATACAGAATCTCAGTTTCGGGTTACAATAGTTCATTTGATCCCTCTAAAGATATTAACTGTCAAGTCTTGGCTAATTTTACATTTTACCCGCAGGGTGCGTGATTTTTGTTCTTCTAAAATGTGGAGAGTGTTGTCTTAAATTCAAGCGGAGGTTATTGTTCCCCATTCAATTTTATTCCCCATAAAATTTCACCCTGAACCAGCACTGTACGACATGTATATTTTCACTTCCTCAAAAAAAATGACAAGCCAGAAGCACTTACTCTCACTGCCAGCCTCCAGCACCATGATCTGAGTGGCATCATCAGTCTGATCTCCCCAGTCTATGCCTGCAGCGCTGTTCTCCTATGGGAAGAAAAACCAGACTAATTCAGTGACTGCCATTCTCCAAAGATCCTGGAAACCTATAAAGCTGTGATCACACTGTATGACATTAAATATATTGGTAACCCACCCACTCCAGAAAATTATCCTGCACTTCATGCATATCAAGAGGAAAACTGGCCTACAGGATTTGGCCCTCACATGTGCAAAGGAAAGTACTAAGAAGAGATTTTTGACTCGACAATTTGTGAAAATACTATGGCTAGTAGGGGACACAGTTTAAGGCTTGAATGAAAGAGTCTCCATGTTGTTTCCTTGAGGACCAACCAAGGGGCTTATGAGAGGCAAGACAGACAGTGTTGGGGCTCTGCTGCTGTTCCCTACACAAACTCACAAACACATGGGGGTTCTGGTGAGGAATATGGCTGCCAGAAGACAATGGGACCCAAGGAGTGCAGGAAGAGGAACTTGGCTTTGTAGGGTCTCAAGGCAGACCAATCCAATTGCCCATCTCTCCTGGCCTAGCAGTCTGGGTGTCCTGGGAAAATAACTGAAGCTTACACAAGCACCGGTTAAATATAGGGATAAATAGAGAAGACACTCACTTGAGCTTCCGACTCCAAAGAAATTCCCCAGTCGATGTCCTCACTTGTTTCTTCAACTGAGATGCCATAATCAACCATCGCAGAGGCAGATGCTGACTCTGCTCCAAAGTCACCCCAGTCTATCTGTAATCAAAAGTGAAAATAAAATCCATGCTTTATTCCCTGCAGAAATATAGAGTACCTCAATAACTACCCTAAGCCAAGGTTAACATTCCACATGGTTTATTTCTTCCAACAATGCTGTCACTATAATATCTATTAAATTACTTAATTTATATTCTTCCTTTCTCTCAATAAGAGAACCAAAGCAGCTCATAATATATGATTTTAAATTCCTATAATAGATGCACACACAAAAAGTTTATTTTTCCAGCATCAGAAAATTTTTCTTCTCTTTTTCTGAGGACTACGAAAGTTTTAATTCTCTAGCTTTAGAGGCTATTTCTATTTCATTCCTATGGTAGCTGATGGATGGTTTTAAGAGGTATATCAAATAGATACTTTTAGAAAACTTTCATATTTAATGAATATGTCATTAAGTAAAAATAAAATCACACTTTATTTTCTAACAAAATATTTTGGGACTCTACTGTGTAGGACAATGCACAAACTTAATGAACCAGGTAAAAAATGACATGCAATAATAGATTTATAGGTTCTTGGAGTGATAAATTGAACTTAGTCTTTTACCTGACTGTTCTAGAAACAACCCTCCCAGGTGGGTTCTTAATATTCTCATTTGGCCTAAGTGGAGAGGGAAAAGAAAGCCTGTGACAAACCCAGTTCTGACCAGTAAGTTCACAGTTTAAGTGGGATTTGAACCCATGGATATACATCCAGCACCCATCAATCAGATCATAATGATTTCTAAACAGTCAATTATTCAGCTTATGCTCAAATTAACTAGTCTAAAAGGTATCACAAGACCTCTTCCCTTTTTTAATACAGAATCAGTCTACAATAGCTCTGTCTCTAAAAATTTTGTTTCTCCACATAAAAGCAACAAACCAATCAATATAGTGAACTAGCATATATACTTCCCAGGATTTTATTTTCTCATAAGTAATGCTTGTTAGAAAGATTTGAAATCCTGTGTCTTTAATTCCCCAAACTGTCTTGCCCAGTACCTGTAACTTTTCCCCATATTCCCCAATCCAATCTGTACTCAGGTTGGGTTCCTAAGTGAAATATACTGCCCTCTTTCTTGCTGCTAGGCCACATCGCCATAGCAACAGGCCTACTCAGCGCTCTCTGGCTGAGAATTCTAAAGGTCCCTCTCTGAACTACAACCCTAGGATTCCATAGACTCCTCTTAGGCAACCAATCATATGAGGTCTTTGCCTGACACAGCCAATCATATGAAGTTTTCGCCTGACACTGACAAAGAGACAAACTTTGACTTTTATATATTAGATTTAACCTGGAAGAATATAAACGTACTTCTATAATTCATTTTGGTGGTAATATTAGCACCACTGTAAATCTGATTGCATACAAACACACATACTCTTGAATCCCCAGTCACCTATCAATTCACTGGTCCTTCAATGCCATACGGCTAGGGTGGGTAACATGCATCCCATTATATGTTGTTGAAATACCATTCCCATCATCCCTCTTTCATAATACTTCCATCAGCAGATTGAAGACAGACAACACACAGAGTGCATAATTAGAGCTTGGAGAAGCGTTTTCCCCTGTTTAAACTATATCTCCCAGAACATCTAGTGGGGGATTCTGGAAATTATTGCTCAAAAAAGTAAATTGTTCAAACTCTGCAATCACGTTATGAAATTCAATACCATAAGTTGTAGCCCATAGCAAATTTTTAAAAGAAGGATAAGACAATCCATGAAAGTGAGGTTTTTCAACAGCAATTAGTCATCATGACAGCTTAATGGAAACTCCTTTTACAAAGGCAGTATAAACCTGAGTTTAGATGCCTGGGACAAATGACAGGAGATGGTTATATCTGGCTTGAGCATTTGGAGGGCACCTCATGACTGAACGAAGTCATTCCACTGAATCAAACCATTGGTGCATCACTCAGGATTACCTACACTGGGATAGGTAACCAGTGACCCCCCCAAATATTTGTAGACAACAATTGCCGTCATTAACAACTGTTCGTCATGCTGTCTGGGACTGAAAGGAGCTATAATCCAACAAGGTATGAAGATCCAGTGGTTTGCCACCCCAGTCAAGATTGCCTGGCAGCAGCTCTCCAAGATTTGAGGAAGGGATCTGAAGATGCAAGGGAATGAACCTAGAATTTACTGCATCCAAAGCATGTACTATATATTCTGTTTCCAAGTGGCATTGGCCAATTGGAAACACAATATAGAGAAGATGGACTTTAATATGGGCCAACCAAGTACACCATATGCTCTAATGTTTAATCCCAAGTGTGGTGGGAGGGACCAAGATTTATTCAAGTAGTAAGTAGAATGGACCACTTTCCATATGCAGTAGGGCTCTACTTTTCCTATTCTAAGCAAGAACCAGAGACATGATGATGGCTTGGGTAAAGCCCGCATCATTACAGGCTTGGGTGAAGCTTGGCTCATTGCCTCCATCCTTGCTCTAGTAGGCATTATATACACAAATCTTGTACATTTCACTGCACCCACTTTGATCCCCTTCACCAAATGGACATACCGCTGCCTCATCCACTGTCTCTTCCTTCACTTCCTCTGTCTTTGGCCGTTCTACTGAGGTTGGCTTGACTCCTCGTCTCCACTCATAAATGGTGCTGTTGCCTCGAGCTTGCACATGTCTCACTAAGGGAACCACTTGCTCTGTGGAACTAGAATGCAAAAGAAGAACATAAAGATTAGAAAGCAAAGCTGGGGCACCACAAAGCTTGCCTCTTGCTGAGAAACTGCCTTACTGACTGCAATTTGCTACAGTTAAAAACCGTAAGTTACCTGCTTTCCCTTATGAATATAGCTGTATAGCCAGACTGTTCAGAGGTCAGAGTGCTGGACTATGACATAGGAGATTTGGGATCAAGTCCCCACTAGGCCAAAAGATGCCTAATCCACTTCACAGATATGTTTACGAAAATATCCTATGGGGAATTAGCATTGGCCTTGGATTGGTTGTTTGTTCTTTTTCTATAGCTGTATTCAAAGTAACATACAAAATTTAAACAAACACCAAGATCCTGCATTGTTAAATGCAATTACAATTATATCTCATAATTTGAGCACCCCCTTGCATCTAAGAAGCCAGGCAGCTACACCAAACTGAAGGATGTGTGAGGTGCTAGAGAGTGGGGTACTGAACAATGACATGTCCAGCCTCATCCTGCTGGTGATGTGCGAAGAGCAGCAGCACAATAGCAATTCGCACTGTGACTCACTGACTAGGGGAGCTGGACACATCATACAGTGTCCTACTTTCTAGTAGATTGGAACGCTTTTGGTTGGTGCAGTTGGTAGATGTGGAAGGCTTTTGCTAACGTTGTAATAATGCCATTACTATAAATGTGAATTACATTATCTGCAATGTTATAACTCTGGCTTACAACATTGTATATACTGAAGAGGATGCCAGCCAAGGTTTAAATTGTGTGTGTGTGTGTGTGTGTGTGTGCGCGCACATACATATATATATATGCATATATATACATATATATACACACATACGCACGCAATGACGCACACGCATACACCTGTAAAATTAAATAATCTAATATATAAAAGTCTAAGTTTGTTTGTCTCTGTCAGGCAAAGACCTCATATGATTGGCTGAATCAAGCAAAGACCTCATATGACTGGCTGCCTAAGAAGATTCTATGGAACCCTGGGGTTTGCAGTTTAGGGAGGAGGCTTTAGAATTCTCAACCAAAGAGCTCTTGGGCCTCAGTCAACCGAATAGGCTGGTTATTATGGAGATGAAGCCTAGCAGCAAGGAGGAGGACAGCGTATTCCCTCAGAAACCTAACCTGTGTATGTTAATAACTCTGAATACAGATTGGATTGGAGAATATGGGGAAAAGTTACAGGTACTGGACAAGGCAGTTTGGAGAATTACAGACACAGGATCTCAAATCTAACAAGTATTACCTATGAGAAAATAAAATCCCAGGCAACACTGGGTATATATGCTAGTATATAATAAAAGTAGTAACAAAATAAAGCTTGAAAAATTACTTTCAAGAAAAATGTACAAAATGACATGCTGAAGCCATTCACAACTGAGGGGTGGTAAGATAATACTCTGGGACCTAAAGCATCAATCACTGCTCAAGTCACAAATGGCTTTAGCAGGGTATTGTATCCATTATTCAAAAAAGCAATTTTCCATACTCTGAAAAGAAGAGCGAAATATTATAATGCATTACACAATAAGTACACCAATATATGGTAGAAGAATCAAACAGCAACCAAAGCTAACTTACGTACTAGCACCTACTTGTCACATACAAACTGCACACAGGCCTGGTATAGGTTGATGGCTTCCAAAAGCCCACTGGCACCAGCCCCAATCTCATCTAGCTGTGATGGCAGGTCTTTCACCAAGGCAAGAAGCTCCCGATGCACATTATCTCCCTAAGATGACAGAAGCAAAGGCGTGCATGAGAAATGGCACTGTTCAACAGGAGGTTTGTCTAAGCTCACTGTAGGTTCAGGAACTATCTTCTGAAACTGCCAGTGCACTTCTAGAATTTTTAAACCAAAGATGTATAAACTTGATTTCTGAAAAAGCACTCTCAAAGGAAAGTCCAGTCTCAGTAACATGGACTAAAATAAGGCTGACAGACAAAAAGCCAGTAAGGCAGGAACATGTATTAGACTGAGATCTTCAGAGAAAGCAAGATACAGTTCTCCCTCCACATTCATGGGTTTGACTTCCACAAATTTCATCATTCACGAGGTGCCCACTTTCCTCCCCCCATTTTCTCACTCCTGCTCCCTGGTCTTTTGCCCAGGTACACTGCCTTTCTTCTCTGATCCCTGGCAAAAGGTAAGCGAATGGGAGAGGGAAAAGTTCACACAAGCCTTTCCCCCTCCATTCTCCTGCCTGTTGCTTGACAAGGCAGGGCGCTTGGGCGACAGGCAAATGAATGGAGTAGGGGTAGTGTTTCCCCCTCCATTTACCTGCCTTTCACCAGCACATGCAGAAAGAAGGCAAGGCAGACGCATGACAGGCAGGAGAATGGAGAGGGAGTGCTCATTCAGGTGGGAGTGAGCTATTCACTTTTTTTTACTTTCACAAGGGGTCTGTACCCTGAACCCTCGCAAAAGTCAAGGGGCCACTGTATTTTCAATATCGTAGGGAAAAAATAATATAGTAAGAAAGAAAATGGCAGTGTTACTAATCTTCTGAAATTCTAGGCATGTAAACTTTTTCATAGGTAAATTTTGTTTGCTGTGAATTCCTAAAATATTAATATAATTCACTAATTATTTAATTTTTAAAAAGCAAGTTTCTTGCTGTCATTCCACCGTAATAAGGCTAAAAACAGGAAATGTCTACAAAAGGCTTCAGAATCTGAGGGCTAGAGCTTGCATCTGTATCTTCACTACATAATCCTTCTCCTCTACCACTGCCCAGCACATATTCTTGTCTCCACCTTACAGAAGTAGAGAATCTCCAGCTGCATGCTGGATGCCCCCGGCCCATCCTACAGCTTGTATTCTTGCCAACAAATCTTTTGTGGGGTTTTTTTTATCATAATGAGGCTGACTGGATAGCTATAGGGATACTGTCATCATTTTTTTTCATGTTCTAGTACTGAAAACCTTGCTACAGTGAGGGATCATCAGGTGTACTGGAGTGATAAACTTAAGCCAGGCAATATCAGAAAGGAGGCATATTGCTTCCAGACAGCTCTTCACATTGAAAACCATGTATGCATTTATCTGATTTTTACGGGGGAAAAGAACACATCCATTTTTGCAGCTGGTATATATTTAACAGCATGGAGGAATGACCTGTGAGGGTGCAACAAATGGCCTGGGGCCCTGCATGTGAGCCTGTGGGTTGTATATTTGTGCCTTAGTGAAAAACAGCATAATATCTTTGTTTACAGTGGTTTCTCTCTACTGACTATGCACCTCGGAGACGTATACAATCATGCTTATTCCTGATGCTAGACTGAGGTAGGCGGGGTGGGCAATGTATGGCCCTTGAGATGTTGTGGAATGCAATTCACAGCATTCATTGGCATTGGCTCATGAGAGCTGCATTTCAACAACATCTGAAATGCCATCAGATTAAGGAGATTAAGGAGACATTACTACAGGCCTAACCAGGATTAGCATTCTGCCATCATTCTCAAAGCAGACTAGCATGGTAGGGGACAACTGGAGTACTCTGTACCGTAATTCCATACTGCTTGCAAGAAGTATAGAAGCGCTCCCTCATCTCAGTGGCTGCTAACTGACACTCTTCCTCTTTGCGACTGTATTCCTGCTGCAGTTGCTGGCACTTGCTAATCTGCTTTTTGAGGGAAGGAATCTCATAGTTTACATTTCGTACCAGAAGGCTTGCCAGTTCCACTGTTGGAAAAAAAACACATTGGGAAACAAATGCAAATGACTATACTTTAGCTTACCATGACTTACTTAGATTCTACTAAACTCCACAACAAGTAAAATCCACCATACAAAGAAGCATGGGAAATGCCTTTCTCTATATTTTAAATTAACCTGTAGGCCATTCCAGAAGCTTTTCCAGCTGGAGGGCTGGGCACAAACATGGAATGTTAGGCCCTGATAGGTTGCTGGGCATAAATATTGAAATAAACAAATAAATAAAAATAGAATTTATAGGGTCTTAACTGCAGAAACAAGTCATCTCCCTGTAATACCCACATGGCATCCCTGTGCCTCCCACAGAGAGTGGCTTACCCAAGTAGGTATTGTCCTTTTCATACAGTAATACAATTTCTTGCCAGTCCTGGAACAGAAGACAGAAAAGAGAGACAAAGCTAGTTAGTCTGCAGGGCTGTGTTATCTAAGTCTGTAGGTTGGGAAAGCCATAGCGTTACTTTTCCGGGTAAGGAACAAGAGTACCTAATACATTTTGCTGCCTCAGCCAAAGTAGTAAATGGTCCCCCTCCTATTCCTTGTGTAGAAGCTGATTTGACTGACAGTTGAATCTTTCCTCAATAGGACTGCACCCTCCACTCCACCTAAAGGCAGCACACTAGGTTAAGGGTCTCAGAGTAAATGCTGTAACACAGCTTTCTCCTCAAATACTTTGCAACCGCCTCAGTCTGACTGGAATGGAATATCCACATGGAAAGAAATCTCTCTTTTAAAGCAAAAGAAAAAGATAAGCAGAAAAAATGACAGCAAGAAAAGCAGTTTCCTGAGTGGATGAATATGTTGATAAATTTTTAAAAACATTATTAGCAACCCCTTCCTTTTCCTGAGTGGAGTCAACTAGGCTCTAGTACAAGGATGGGCAAGCTCTCGTCCTCCAAAGTTTATCAGCCAATTATTGCTCTGTTGGCTAGGGCTCATCAGAGTTACAGTCCAATACCATCTGGAGGACTACATGTTCCCCACCTCTGCTGAGGCAACTAATTGGTTATGTTGCTCTTTGCAATCAGAAACTCAGAAGAAACTGCTTTTCCTCCTCCTCTGAAACAGTCAAGAATTTTAAATTTGTCTGATATCTCTGAAGACAAGCTGAGTGCAAGTGTTCCTAATCATCCCAATAAATACTATTTCTTTGGCATGAAGTTTTCTACACTGTATTCTCCAAGTCAATGTTACAGAGATGTCTGTACAGCAAAGTGCCTTGGTATGAGATATTCTAGGGCAGGAGTTTTCTGGGCTCAGAATTCTTTAGCTATCAGTGTATGTTTGTTCACTTTTTTTTTTTGCAACAGTGGATCTCAGGGTTCCAGTAAAAAATTAAAAGAAATCCTACAGACCTGAAACTCACAAATCCCTTCTATTGAGCATCTGTGATAAGCCCTTGAGAAATGGCAAGGAATAGGGAAGCAGTCCTTGGAAAAGAAGCTTAGACCCTGCCAACTTGTAGGACTCATCTCACAAAATTCTTTCCCCAGCACTCACTTACCTTCATTCGCTGAGAAGAGTAACGACCAAAGATGTTTTTAGTGGAAGCTTCTGTCCCCCTAAGTATCTCCACAATTCTCAGGCAGTGAAAATAGTGAATATCTGGAATGACAGAGAAAGAGAGAAGGCTCTGTTCAACCAGGGCTCTTTCCGTGCCTTTTATTTTCCCCCAACAAGGTTGGGAAGATATGACCTGAAATCTTTATAGTTAGGGCTTCCCTAAATACTCACAGGAACCAGAAAGAAGTTGTTTGATCTCTTCATTCTCTGGCATGTCTTGAATGGCAACAGCAATCTTGTCACGGACAGTGCGGACCTGAGCCTGCCATTTGAGGCTGCAGTGTCGTCTGTCCACTAGCCAATCTGCAGAAGAAAGGTACCAATCTTAAATACTTGTCAGGAAGAGCAATACCTCAGGCCAGCTGCAAAACAGCAAATGACGCTTCCACACCCTCACTGAAGATGAAAAGTGCCCAAATTGGGCATTTAAGAAGGTCCAGCCCAGAAGGCTTATGGATCTGGATGGATCCCTGAAGGCTCTTGGGGACTGGCATCCTCCTCACCTTCTTTTCACAGACAAATAAACATTTTTTTCTATTCCAACAGGCATTTGATGAATGACTGTGTAAGGCCTGTCTTACACAACGTGCTAGATATTGCCAATTGCTGTGCTGGTGTATGTATGTGTGTTTTAATGATGTATGTTTTAATCTGCTTTTAACTATTTGATTAATCTTTTTTTAACTTTCATATGTTGTGATTTTTAACAATATCTTTTTAGAATTTTTAAGCTGTTTTGAGTCCCAATCTGAGAATAAGTCAGGATGGAAATAAATTTTACAGTCAGCCTGCCACATTTGTGGATTTGACATTCACAGATTTGATTATTTGTGAGTTTCTGCAACCTCTGCCCTGCCCCACACCTCAGGCACTTCTCTTTCAGGGGAACCTTTCCTCTCAGTGGCTCTGATCAGGCCATGCAGCCCTTTAAAAACCTGCCTCTGATCTTCCTCCACCAGCTTCTGCCTGGCTAGCTAAGGACAGATTGCAGTCCTATTTCTCAGCACCACAAACCCTGTCCCAATACTCCACGCACACACCCAAGGAAGGAAATGAGTGTGAGAGAGGAAATATAGGACCACCATGTTGACTCCATATTTCCCTCTCCTTTCCATGACCTGTTTTGGAAATTGGGTGCCTGATCTCCCCACCATGCCTTGGCCCCCTTCCCACAGACAAACACACACATTTTGATCTTTGTGATTTTTTCACCTTTGTAACAATCCTGTGCCCTCAAGTCTAATGAATGTGGAAGGCCAACTTTATAATAATAACTGAGCCAAGTTGTTTTTGGACATGAGTTAGAACATCCCATAAGCACCTCCCCACATCCTTTGCATTAAAATACAATAATAACAAAATAGTCTGCTGCCCTTTTATCACAATCCAGATTCTGCTTTGCTTTCTGGTAGGGCTAGCCATGCACTTCCCATCCAATAATTAGCAATAAAACCCAAACTTTTAAGCTAAAGTTCCCCTCTAAAAATGATACCAAGTCACTTTAAGACAGAACTGCTATCTAT
This sequence comes from Iguana delicatissima, assembly GCA_948472985.1. Taxonomy (NCBI): domain Eukaryota; kingdom Metazoa; phylum Chordata; class Lepidosauria; order Squamata; family Iguanidae; genus Iguana; species Iguana delicatissima. The sequence continues at coordinate 606,564 of CAOKZL010000275.1, read as the reverse complement.
TTTTCTTCCCCTTTACTCTTTGACATGGAAAAAGACCAAGGACTATAAAGAAACATACCAAGCAATTTGCTAGTTTGTATGTCAATTGGTAAGTTCTGGTAGTCCTGCTGAAATAGAAACAAAGATAGAATAAACTGCCTCAGGATTTTTTCAGGCTTTTGATAGATGTTTCCACTGAGTGTTCACATGGGGGACATCTGGAAAGTTACATTAGACCTGTCTAGAGAACTGCCATTGCCTGCTAGAACTGGGGGCAACTCCTGCACCTTTAAAGATTTTCTTGAAGAGGGTCTTTCAGTTTTTCACTCTAGCCATCCTTGTTGCCTCTACTATTGCTTATTCATAGACATCTCTCTCCCCAAATGTCACCATGCTGACTTTGTGAACATTCCGCAAACACATAACAGCACATTGTGTAAACCTGCCTTTTAAAAGAGTGGTTCTAACTGATAGAATTAAACAATTCAGGCCTTTGGCAAGGGAGAACCATAATTTTCAAACAAGTCAATAAACAACAATGGAAGTTGCCAGAGTCTTCTCTTACGAGTAGAAAAATGTCGAGACTTTCGGGTGACACTTAAATCAGGATCAGGGTTGGAATAAAATAAATTACTAAATATGTTATTTGGAAGACAGCTACCGAAGCTCTGAGGGTTTAGCATATATCTCCTTTGTTAGGAAGATGAGAGAAAGGACTGAGTCTTAGTGACTTAGGTCCCTATCACACTACACTGTTATAGTGCTATTACTCCACTTTATCTGCCCTGGCTGCCCCCTGTGGAATTCTTGGGGTTGTAGTTTGGTGAGGCACTGGAGCTCTCTGATTAAGAATTCTAAATACCTCTCCCTAAACTGCAAATCCCATGATTCCATGCCATATTGCCACAGCAGTTAAAGTGGAATATTAGCACTATAACAGTGTAGTATAATAAGGCCTTTAGTGTCACTTAGTGACTAAATGACAAATATAATTTAAGACAGGATTCAATGCTGGAGCCTCTGTAGACTTTTTCAAAGGAAGCAAATGACTCCAAAATTGAACAGAGTCCTGCAAGCTACACATACCCATAGGCACTCCTCTTTCTCCTTCACCTCCCTCTCTCTAACGCTATCAGGCCATTTCCGCACTAGGCTGTTATAGCGCTATTATTCCACTTTCAACATCCTATGGAATTCTGGGGTTTGCAGTTTAGGGAGGGGCAAACCCCAGGATTCCATAGGATGTTGAAAGTGGAATAATAGCGCTATAACAGTCCAGTGGGGAAATGGCCCTAGACTCCCTAAAAATCTGATATTGAGAAAGGCCTTCTAAGCAATACCATATATTTTAGAGACTGAGCATTTGGGGATTAGGGGGTGTGAGTGTGAACAGGAGGCTGTTAGGGAATAACGACCGAGAGATCTCACCTTGGGGAAAGTAGGAAATTATCCCACAGCCAAGGGAGGGAACGGTTGCTTAGGAACGCAAGTAAGCTCTGCCCCCCCCATGTCCCTCGATTATTAAAAACTCTTCCTCACCTGCATGATCTCCCCGCGAGCGCATCCGACGTTGAAAGAACTTGCTCCACTTCGCGACTCCGCCTTTCCTCATTGGCAACCAATCGGCAGAGACGCTGGCTCGCGTTTTTTCTACGTAGCAAACCAGAAAGGCGCGTTCCGCCCCCATTTTGCGAAATAAAATGAAGGCACTGAAAAGGGCCACGCATCCTTTCTTGTGATTGGCCAGTGGAATTCTCCAATGAGAAAAAGGGAGTATAGACAAGAGGAGAAAGAATTGGTAACAGCTATGAGCCGGCAGGTGGCGCTAGAGAACGACAACCTCGGCCTGTCGAGAGAAGCCGCTCTGCGCATGCATGTTTGTGTCGTACATAGATGAATCTGCACGTGCAGTTATAGATGATAGGAGTCAAATCAATCCCGCGAAGGGCAAGATTGGTGATGTGATCAGAGAATGGCTTGTAAATGAGAAATTTAATTTCAGGCTAAGAGGTCATCCTCTCAATTACCTTTTCTGCTACTGTTATTTACCCACAGTAGGTAGGTACGTCAACAGGTTGAGCTCCAGTAATCTAATATATAAAAGTTAAAGTTTATTTGTCAGTGTCAGGTGTAGACCTCATATGACTGGCTGCCTAAGAAGATTCTGTGGAATCCTGGGGTTTGCAGTTTAGGGGGGGCCTTTAGAATTCTCAGCCAGAGAGCTCTTGGGCCTCAGTCAACTGTGTGTCTTGAATAGGCTGGTTGCTATGGAAATAAGGCCTAACAGCAAGGAGGAGGGCAGCATATTTCCTCAGGAACCTAACCTCTGTATGTTAATAACTCTGAATACAGATTGGGTTGGGCAGTAGGGGGGAAAGCTATAGGTACTGGGCAAGACAATTTGGGGAATTAGAGACACAGGATCTCAAATCTTTCTAACAAGTATTACTTGTGAAAAAATCAACTCCTGGGCAATGCTGGCTATATATGCTAGTAAGTAAATATCTTTGAACTCCAATAAGTAGCTGATAAAAGTATAGATGACTGTGGTGAGCTGAAAGGGACAGTTTTCCCCTTTTGGGGACCCCCAGGCACATTTTTAGCTTGATGGATTTCCAAAACTATCCCAAACACAAACAGTTTACTTTTATTTTGTTTTTAACACTAAAGCAGTTCCATTTGGGAGGGTTGTGAATATCCTGAAGGCACCAGATGCTGTTTGATCTCGGAAGCTAAAGTTTAGTACTTAGTACTGCTTAGTCCTTGGATGGGGGACTGCCAAGGAATGCCAGGTGCTGCATGTTGTGGACTTAAAATGGCAAACCATCTCTGGTATTCCTTGACTAAGAAAACTCTTATGAAATTCTCAGGGTTCCAATGTGTCGATAGGAGATTTTAAGGCATGCAAACACATATACAGATATATGCAGACCATCTCTGTGTCAAAGGCACAAAGCTGCCCGGCCCAAGACTGCCTAGGCTCACTGTAACATCAGAGCAGAAACTGTGCATATGCTAGTGTAAAGCAGAATTTGGAAGAAACTGCTAGCCATGCAGCTACCGTCACTTCACTGCTTCTGTTAAGGAGGGCACAACAAGGTTGCATTTCCTAACTAACAAAATACAAGGATACAAGTTTACCATTTCAAGTTTTCTGTCCATTCTCTCATCAAGTTTAGGCTTTGCTCTCCCCTCAAGTAACAAAAAAGTAGTGAGTACTGTAATTACATATTTTGTTTAGAATCATAGAGTTGGAAGAGACCGCAGGGGCCATCCAGTCCAATCCCCTGCCATGCAGGAACACCCATCAAAGCAGTCCCAACAGATGGCCATCCGGCCTCTGCTTAAAAACCTCCAAAGAAGGAGACTCCACCACACTCTGAGGCAGCATCTTCCACTGCCGAACAGCTCTGACAGTCAGGAAGTTCTTCCTGAGGTTTAGGTGGAATATCTTTTCCTGTAGTTTGAATCCATTGCTCCTTGTCCTAGTCTCTGGAGCAGTGGAAAACAAGCCTGTTCTGTCGTTAATGTGATGTCCTTTCAAATATTTAAACATGGCTATCACGTCCCCTCTTAACCTTCTCTTCTGCAGACTAAACATCCCCAGCTCCCTAAGCCACTCCTCATAGGGCATGGCTTCCAAACCCTTTACCATTTTGGTTGCCCTCCTCTGGACATGCTCCAGCTTGTCAATATCCTTCTTGAATGGAGGTGCTGGTAGAACTGGATGGTACTGGTGAGGATGTTAACATCAACTACTCATGAATGGAGGCAATGAGTTGCACAACAAATCACTTGTAAAAAGTAACTTTCCAAACTTTTGTATAAAGTGATAACAGGGTGAAGCTGTCCCTAGTCATCTCTACAGTTGTCACCAGTGAGTTTTGTCAGCCAGTTCCAACAGGTTTTGGCCAAGGCAGTCAGAGATACTGCAATTCCAGTTGGAAGTCAGAGTTTCCAGTGTTTTTCCTTTCCAAATTAATATTCTGTCTATTTATCTGCTTCCTCCAATGAAGGCAAGGCAGCATACGTAGCTTTTCTTTATACTTTTTTGCTCAAATCAACCCTATAAGGTAGATCAGGTTAAAGGAATGTGACTAAACCAAGGTCACCTTAAAATCACATAGCTAGAGAGTATTACAAAATACCCAGGTATTTCCTGATATACAATCATCTAGCCACACCCACACAGAATTTTGCACAAAGTTGTCATTTATCAGAATTTTCCAATATGAAGTTTTAACATCTCTGATTTTTTTTTTAAATGACTCTGAGTGATATTTGCTGGCAGGGAGGGGGAGGGGAAGGGAGAAGGAAACGAAATTGTAGGACTTGTTGATTATTTGCATAGCAGTAACATAAAGCATCAGCTCTCCATTCAGTACATTCATTTGCTTAAAAGTACAGGTCATCAAACAACAGACAAAATGCAAAGAACTTGCTGGGTCACAGATACTCTGCAGTGCAAAGGTTTTCATCATAAACACTGATTGCATGCATAATGATCAGAATGACAGACTCTGCTCTAACAGACCGGATTAGCTCACAGTTTGTCCCATCATTTCCATATCAAGTCATCACATTGTCAAGAAATGCAAGTTGTTAGAAAAAGTCTATGCCTTAAACTCTACACAGCTCATGCGAATATCAATATATGGTAAGGAATGGAGCCAGTATTGTATAGTAGTTTCAGTGCTGGACTGTGATTCGAAGTTCGAATCCCCACTCAGCCATACAATCCCATTGCCTGGTTTTGGGCAAATCACACTCTCTCAGCCTCAGGAGAAAATACTGGCAAACCACCTTTGAACAAATCTTACCAAGAAAACCCCTTGATAACATCACCGTAAGTTGGAAACAGCTGGAAGGCGCACAACAACAACAACTGATTTATTGATCTAACATACGGCAGGCTCAAGATGTTTTTCTACCTGAGATGAGGAACAAAATGGCACACTGATACACCCTTCATAAAAGCTGGCTGGACTGACAATTGAATCTTCATCTTCCACCGCACCTGAAGGCAGTAGACTAGCTTGGGGATGGAAGACAGCCACTTGGCACAAAGATCTGTCCTTCAGCGTCTTGCTGCTACCGCCCGAGGTTATTGTCTTACCCTGCTTACTGGAAGGCCCAGAGCTGGGCTAAAAGAAGGTTACCTTACAGATTGCCTGTTAGAACTTGCCGAATTCATTGATTTAGATCCAGACTAAGGGCCTTTCCGCACTAGACTATTATACTGCTATTGTTCCACTTTCAACATCCAATGGAATCTGTGGCTTGCAGTTTAGAGGGGGCTTGAGAATGTTCAGCCAGAGAGCTCTTTGGCTTCAGTAAACTACAAACCCCAGAATTCCACAGGATGTTGAAAGTGGAATAATAACACTATAACAGTCTAGTGTGGAAAGGCCCCTAGTCATGCTTCAAGAAGACCCACTGAGATTAAGTTAGTTGTGGCTGACATGTCCCATTGATATTATTGAGTCAAGCATGCCTGTGACCACACTATGTAGTTATAGCACTTTGATGTACTTTAACTGCCATGGCTATCTATGATGGAATCCTGGGATTTGTGGTTTCATGAGGTACTTAGAATTCTCAACTAGAGAGTTATAACATGTTAGTTCAAGGAAGTGGACTAGAGTACTTTGTGTCCCTCACCAAACTACAAATCAGAGGATTCCTCAGGATGGAACCATGGCGGTTATAGCGGTATCAAGCTGCTATAATTGTACAGTGTAGATATGCCAAGTCTGGTTCTAGCCTGCTGAATATATGCATTGGCCTGTGTCCAGACAATGTTGGTCATAACTGTGATTAGTTAAGAAGATTTCGGAAATCATTATATCAGAAAATCGCTGATTCAGGACCCACTGATTTCAATGAGATTTACATACAAGTAGATTTTCCTGTAGAGTGCAGGTAGGATTCAGATTATGGAGGGAGGGGGCGTTGTTAGGAACTGTTTTTAGAAGCTACTATGGATGGGGTATACTTTGTCTAAAGTGGTAGGCAAGTGAGTGTCAGTGAACTTGCACATTTCTTAAGGCTCCACCTTCTTTCTGCCTTCCCCAGTTCAAGCAGGATATATAAATGTGGATTTTTGCAAGCAGGAGCTGTTTCTGAGAATTTGTTTCAGAATCTACCCACCTCCATCCAAAAATCTCCCCTTTCAGCATGTTTTTCTAGGACACAGGTGGGCAATTTGCTGTCCCTCCAGACCATGTTGGATTCCAGCTCCCATCAGCCCCTGAATTGGTCTTAGTGGTGAGGGATTGTGGGAGTTGTAGTCCAACAGTTTCTTCTCGCCCCTGGACTCTCTGCATCTAGAAAACTAGCAGAATTACCCCTTTCTTGGAATGTGGCTATATGCTGAATGGGAAGGGAAACAGCATCCTGCTACTAGTTTGCAAGAAAAGAAAGAAAGAAAGAAAAAAGAAAGAAAGAAAGAAAGAAAGAAAGAAAGAAAGAAAGAGGAACCGGTCTTGCAAGTAGCTGAGCCAGAGTCTAGTCTGACTAATCCACCTAAAGGAAAAAATAGATTTTAAAAAGACAATAGTCTAATCAAGCAAAGTGGGAGCTGGA